>WURT03140722.1:0-29062 GCA_009936505.3 Holothuria glaberrima | reverse complement strand
GCATCTAAGGACCTAAGGAAGGACTGAATGTTTGTACCATTTCAAGGACACAACTATAGAGAACAAGATGTATCTTTTCAAAAGCATAATTCTGGTACATAACTAGTAATTCCAGTTTTTAACTACCAAATGATGGACTTGGGGATGTTGTGATAACAAGATAATTAAAAATGACCTCCTTACGATGTGTATGTGGATAGAGTATTTGAAAGTGTTCGGATTCCTAATCTAAAGTCAGGAGGCTTTACTCCCATTTAAGCTCTTATATCTTCGTGTTTTGTCATTTAAATTTTTGTCTTCTGTTACTTGTCTTACTTGGGATATACATCTTTTATATTTAGAGGAAGAGCTCTCTTGCTCTAGGTGGAGATCAGAGGCCACTTGAGGTCACCAGGAGTCAATAACAGCAAGAAAACCTCTTAAACACCACATCTCAACCAAGAAATCATAAATACTTTTCATACTTGGAATGTGGACTCGGATGCGTCATACTTCGAAAAATAATCATACTGCTTTCGGGCAAGTTCAAGTGTCATCTGGGATCACCAGCAATTAAAATGCAAATACCTTGTAAGCCACTTGTAAGGATGATATATCAAGGAGGACTGAGGGTAACATTGAGGTATCTCACACTTAGGATGTAATTATATCCCATAATGATTGCAAGAACACGTTTGCTTTGATTGGGAGCCAAGTTCATTTGCTGGGAGTCACCAGAGGTTGTGTTGTAATCGAGTCACTGAAATCTCGAGTCGAGTTGAGTCTTCCGCTAGTCGAGTCAGAGACCCCCTTGCCGAGTCGAGTAGAGTCGAGTCATTAACTGAACTCGAGTCGCTGAGTCGAGAGTCCCCAACCACACCTGAGTCGAGTCAAGTCGATTCACTCTGTCTACTCGAGTTATGTCCAGTCAGTTGAGCATATTGACCTGCTACAATTGACCCACACTACTAGATCAGACAGGCAAGTCATTTAAACAATTGCTATACATGCTGACTAGGTCACTCCTGATCCTGAAACCGGTGTTGGAGGCAACAATCGCGCCTTTTCCTTTTATCTATATCAACGAGTATCAGGTTATGATGAATTCTGCCATTACAGATTTGTTAACTCTTTTACTTTGTACAGCTTATTTTCACTATCCATTGCAGTTAAAGTAGTCATCTATTTTTTTTCTTTCCTTTTTTAAGGATCACAGGTCATTTCTATTTTTGCATCCAGGAATCTATCAGAAGCTCGAGCTGATGCCACACCACCAGGTTTCAGACCAAGAGTATTCATGCAACAAACCATAGACAGATGCAGCTTCAATTAGAATCGATTCAATTACACATTTCCAAACATTAAGTTTGAACAAATCTCTGAAATTTGTTTAGTAAGGCACCTCGTCAAATGGCTACTTAAGATATTGTGGGTTTCAGAAGCCAATAGAATCCCATGGAATTTTCTCTAATTTTGTTGCTTAAATTATGCAGAAACATTTCTCATTATGTCCTTAGTAGCCGACAGCGGTATGTCACTATGTTTATCTGAGCTGAACTCGCACTCCGTGATCTTGTATAACAAATTAATTCACAATTTCTGAAAAACTGGAATTTCGATTTATAATTTACAATATAACAAAAATAATTGTAGGTACAATACTATGAACAATCAGTATACTGAGAGCCCGGATGTTGGCGATACAAGCCATGTCTGCCAGTACTCCTAGTAGAAGACTAAGAGTGGCGCGCGTTCTTCGTGAAACCGCTGTATGCAATATTGTGCATATTGTCGGCTAGTGCGGAAGTCTATTTTTATTTTTTGCTGCCAACATTATGGCCGATTTGTTTGACTCGAGTCATTGTGAGAAAAAACTCGAGTCGGGTAGAGTCATACAGCACAGTGACTCTAGTCGAGTCGAGTCTTTTGACCCAACTGACTCGAATAGAGTCGAGTCATAAAAAAGTGACTCGAGTCCGACTCGAGTCGAGTCAGTGACTCGAGTCATTACAACACTGACCAGAGGTGGTATGATTGAAACCTTGTAAACACAATATTTTAAAAAAGGAAAATTTTGATGAATTTCATGGTTGACATGTGTATGCCCCCATATTGCCGAGTAGTTCAATTTTTTTGATGGCGGTCTAAGGTCATTCGAGGTCAAACTGTAAAAATATCATATGAATTGTGAGGGACTTAACACGTAGCATGTTGACGACTAATGTTGTTAGTAGGAACATCCATGTTTTTGGTATAGGTCAAAGTTCATATGAGGTCACCAGATGTCAACCTGTGAAAACTTTAAACATTATGACTCCAGAAGAATAACTTTGAGGCAGGGTTTCACGACAGTGAGACGAAGCATTTCTTGTCGGCGAGGAATCACTAAGCCTGTGGGTTTTTTGGTTTATGGAAAAATTGGGAAACTCAGTAGAAAATTCGGGCAATCTTTTCACTTTTACTTCATCTCTGCCGGAAGTTCTTATTTTCTTTATTTCGATTCACTTTTTGTCTTTCTTTCGGTTCTAACAGGAAGAGAAGCCTATCGTTCCAGCATGTATATGCTACTGGATATACGAAAAGTGTTGTCTAAGGAAGGGGTAGGGGTGTGATCATTTTTTTTTTTTTGATCGATGGTTTTTAGACGATAACTGGCCCGCCAAATTTTGAATTAATGTTCCAAGACTTTATCTAAGCGAAACTTTTTAACGGGGGAGGTCAGGGGAGAGGGAGAAGTGGATGTCGACTACGATCCCGTCCTATTTGTTACAGGCATGATTTAGTACATATTTCTCACTTATTATTATTATTTTTTTATTTGGCTACATCTAAGGCCAAGGAGGGTGTTGTCTAAATCCCTTCCTTTTAGTAAGGAATCGGTGTTTATGCAAGGTGACTTGGATGCAAATTGGTGGCATTTTTGAACTATTTGTGTTGGTACAATCTCAGTATTTAATGAATTGTTTTTGGCTGTTACATGGCATCCCAAGGCTTTACAATGGGACGCCTCCACCCGTTTGACTCCCTGGTTGACGATTTTGATTTGATTTTGACAACATTTATTTAAGTCTTTTATTTTCAGTAAATTATATACAATATCAAAGATAATAACAGCTGAGAACAAAACTGGAATGGGACTCGGGAGGAAACTCAAAAAAGCACCATAGAGCTTGTGGGAAGAGCCTTCCGTAACAGAACTTTATAATAGCAAAAGAGAATGTTTACAAAAAGTATGGAGAATACAAAAAAAAGAAGAAGAGAGAGTGAGAGAGAGAGAAAAAAGAGGAGAAAGCAATAAAGAAAAAAAGTCAGCTACGTTTACTCATCAGAAACAGTTTGAGAGAATAAGTTCAAAGAGTGACAACGTTGGATGTCAAGTGGGAGTTCCAAACAGTGTGTCCAGTGAAATGAATTGTTTGTTGCGAAAATGTTCGTCTAAACAGGGAGCTGTAATACAGCTCCCTGGTCTAAATGAAGGAGTAGAAAGAGAATTCATGCTACGTGTAAGGTGTGTGTGCCTCATGTCGAAAATGAAACATGGATCTGAAGATATTACGAAGAATATTGTTACACCAGGAGTACATAAAAATATCAATTTGGTGATTTAGCGATGAATATTGAAAACATGGAGAATGTTGAGTTTTGTAAACAAGTCACGGGTGGTTGAGATGGATGATAATTAGCTATAAGGCGAAGAGCTCTCTTCTGGAGGACTAAGAGGGGATAAATCCTGGAACAATAGGATAAGTGGGGATGAATCAGACAGACAGTGTGATAAGGATCTTACAAGGAAGATAATGACGCAAGCGGGCTATAATTCCACAACGCTCTTTGAGATGGTTTTAGAAATGGCCTGAATGTTATCAAGGCGGCTATCTATAACAACACTGAGAAACTTTACCGTGATTACAAAGGGGAACCTCAGTACCAGAGAAATCAGTGCTACGGATAGGTGGGACTGGCAACCTGTTAGGAGTACTGAAAAGAATTGAAACATTTTTTTTACGTTAAGTAATAACTTATTTGCACAAAACCATGTGCGAACTTTGAATAATTCATTGCTAAAAACATGCATTAAAGTTTTAGGATCTTTATGAGCACAGAAGATATTAGTGTCATCAACGTACAAAATAAAGTGAAATTTGTGACTAGCCTTACTTAGATCGTTGATGTAAATAACGAAAAGAAGAGGTCGAAGAATTGAGTCCTGAGGGACACCACAAATAAAATGTAGGTAATATGAATGTACATTACGAGTAACTACGAATTGTTTTCTATCACATAAATAGCTCCTAAACCAGTTCACTCACTTGGGTAGAACACCCCGGACTCCGTAGTAGGCTAATTTACTTTGAAATGTCTTGTGATGTAGACAATCAAATGCCTTGGAAAGATCAAGAAATGTCCCAGAGACAAAAAATTTCTTTTCAAATGCATCGGTTAACGTATCAGTAAAATTGAAAAGAGCATGTGCAGTTGAGCAACCTGGTAGGAAACCAAACTGAAAATCATACAATATGTCAAACTTAACTAGAAAATTATACAAAGGATCAAACATTAACTTCTCAAGAATTTTGGAAAAACTAGGCAATACAGACATAGGCCTATAGTTGCTTACAACATTTCTATTTCCATTCTTAAAAACAGGAATACCACGAGTAATTTGGAGAGCTTTGGGAACAATACCCTGCTGAAGTGAAAGGTTAAAGACATGAACTTAAGGACCACATATCAAAGGGGCAACAGCTTCTACCACTTTTGGCGGTATACCATAAGGGCCTGACGCTGAGTTTTTCAGATTTAAGATTATACGGAGAACTTAGTCATAGTTGGTGGTTACAAGATACATAGAGTTAGGATATGGGGAGCTGAAATAATGACCAAAGGAGGTAGTGGATACCTGAGGAACACTGCTTTGAATACTGCTTTGAATACTTGTTCCAAAAGACGTAAAAAGTCGTTAATACAATTACCAATAACAAGGAAATCACGGACAGTAGTACCGTTGTGACTTATTTTCTCAATTGGTTTATCGTTACTCTTGCCATGAATAACTAATTAGTGGAAGGCCATGTTTTCTTAATATCATTCTTACAGTTATCAAACATTTCATTGTAATAAAGTTTCTTAGCGGTTCTAATAACAGAAGTTAAACATAGGCAGGGGCGGAGAAAGAGGGGGATATATTGTCAGTGACACTATCTAAGCGGAGCGCCACCATCGATTGGCGCGGAGCGTACAAAGAAAATTTTGGTCAAAAATACCCCCCAGATCACCGGAAATAGCCCTTTCCAGGCTTTGCACGTGACACTATGACAACAAGTATTTCCTAAAAAAATAGACATACTGTAAAAAAGTCTAGGAAAAGGTTAAGTGTTCTGATTTCCAAATCTAGTCAGTGGTACTAAGCCGAGCGCCACGATCAGTTGGCGTGGGACGTAGAAAAATTTGCCAAAATATACCCCCAGATCACTGGAAATGGCCCTTTCCAGGCTTTGCAACGAGACACTATGACAACAAGTATTCCCTAAAAAATGGGCATATTGTAAAAGTCCAGGAAAAGGTTGAGTGTTATGATTTCCAGATCTAGTCAGTGGTACTATCTAAGCGGAGCGAAGAAAATTTTGCCAAAAATACCCCCAGATCACTGGAAATAGCCCTTTCCAGGTTTTGCAACGTGATACTATGACAACTGTCAAAAGTATTTCCTAAAAAAATAAATAGGCTTATAGTAAAAGGTCTAGAAAAAAGGTAAAGTGTTCTGGTTTCCGGATCTGCCTAGTTGATTTCATGGGGGATATAGTGTACAGTATCCCCCTCATCCAATTTCATGGGGGGATATATCCCCCATCCCCAGGATCGCCGCCCGTGAACATAGGTGTAGTACCTAGTACCTCTAGCGTATCCACTTTGTTCGCAAAGACACTGTCAAAACTTTGGTCGGTTTGCTAGTAAATTTGCACTACCCAGCCATTCCTTTCAAAAACGGATGAGGGTAATAAGTCAAAATTCGGACTGTCGCCCATAGATTTTCCAACTATCGTCAATTTGACCAGAATTTTGAGGGGTACGAACAACCACACACTCCCTATAGCAACGTCCCGGAGCCAATGCCGCTCATACAGACATCTAACATTACCATGTACGCACACTAGGGTGAAATCGTTTCTTTTATTGGGTTGGTGACAAAATGGATTAAAGAAACAAAATGGATACTACAAACAAGAGATTAAAATAAACACAAAGAGACGCAATTTATTGGACAGAAATCGAAGTGATTATTTATAGATCATTTAAAATCCAACGTAACCTTAAATATGACAAGCTCAGCAGACGATACTTTTGCATAGTTTTCTCGTAAACATCAACTATGCAGAAATATTCAGTTTCGAACTACAGAAACTCAATTATGGCATAAAATGGAGAACAAAAAATGTGTGAACAATATATTCATTGAGTTGCTAACTTGAGAGTGGTATAGACACTACTGTAGATGGCATGGTGCTTTGATATACGTGTTTTGCTGCTTTTTCCCACCTTACTAATGACGTTATAGACATTCATAAAACCAGACTATTCCCTGAACCCCGACAGGATCCCAATGGTTGCATGAATGACTTCCAAGTATGCTATTTTCGTAAAAAAATACCACCACAGAGTTCACTTCAAAGCAAGTCAGATCTCTTTAATCAAAACCAACTGACTAAACATGTTCAATTAAAAATGAATAAAAAAAATGCAAATAAAAAAAAAAAAAATGAGAGTAACGGTTTATTCGTTCATGGGTTGACCATTCAAAGGGTACAACAAAATAGTCCAGCCTTTCCTAAAAATTGCCACATTGAAAAATGAGCAGTACCTATGATACAATACGTCGGAGCGTAGTTTATGGTCAAACGATCTCTTCCATACCATAGGTGCCATTTTATATTAACCAATGGGTAGATGACAATACAAGGGAGGTGATAGGGAAGTTGGGGAGGGGGGGATAAAGGTAAGAGGAGGTAATCCTCTACTACTTTCAAACTGAGTTACCACCTATGAGCTATTTCAGGATGTTGCTGCCCTCTATATGACTTTCATGGTCCTGAAAAATCTACACCCCTTGTATTCTGAAATTTCACACTGGAACACACTGTAACCTTTTCATCATTACAATTTGGACAAGTATATAATGTGCAAATAAGTATAATTTCTGACTGGATTGCAAAATGTTTCTAAACCACAAGGGAGCCTGCTTTGTCCGATTCCAAGCACAATACCCCACAGTTACAATTTTATCAACTACAGTTTAAGATGTCTCCAAGTTTTCAAACAACACAGTTCTCCTGAGGTTCTACCAACATCACCACACTCTTTTGTACGACACACAAGCTTTTTTGCAATTTCGAGTGGGCATACCCACATCTTTAAAACCTGGGTAAGAAACTGTGATTAGTTCAGAATATATTCAAATTATCCCGTTTAAGATCATACTGGAGAGTGATTCTTACTTGTGGTTTTGTGCCGTAAACAACATGAACATCATCCTTAGTCTTAAAAATTGTCTTATAATCAATCCCAAATAATGAGTATTTCCAACATTGTGTAACAGGCATGTTTTGTTTACCTTCCTTGCATCCCACAATACCTTTCAACAATTGTAACTGTGATACGGAGTATTGGCTGTCAAGCTTCCAGAGTATCCAGATTTCTACCACGGGCAAATATGTAAATACTACACAAGTTTAGCTTACCAGCATGCCAGGTTTAGCAGAATAATCACAACTGGAGATTGTGTGATCTTACAAGACATACCTCTAGGACACTACCAGTACCCAAGCCCTAATCTTCAGATATGTGAACCATAATTACCTCAGTTCTGATAAACCAAGTCAAAATGTTGGCAAACTAGGTCAAAATTTTTAAAAGTTAATGGTACCAACATAATGAGATATGCTGTCAATATTAATCAGTTTCAAAAAAAAAAAAAATCTGTGAACTCTCTAGGAGGGAAATCTTCAATTGGTATAACAAACCATTATAATTATTATGAAAAAGAAACCAAATTTCTACAAAAGAAAACCCCAAAAAGCTGGAAGCTTGACAAATTCTTCATTTATAGTGATTTTTAAATTGTTGTTTCTTCCAGGAAGCCAACCTGACAATGTTTGTCAATATACCACAATT
The DNA here is from genome assembly GCA_009936505.3 of Holothuria glaberrima. NCBI lineage: Eukaryota > Metazoa > Echinodermata > Holothuroidea > Aspidochirotida > Holothuriidae > Holothuria > Holothuria glaberrima. Next base: position 20,914 of record WURT03140722.1, on the reverse strand, counting down.
ATCTTTAATACCATATTTATAGTCAAGGGAGGTACCATTAAAATCATCATTACACACAAGATGTTCCTGACTGTATTAAGTACCAAAGAGCATGTTGCTTTGGTATACTGTCTACTGAGAGTCAAATATGCTGTCATCATTCTTACATGAACTCTTAACCTAGAATATCATCCACTTTTAATGAAAAGCAAGAACTCCCATCGCAGAAATACAGCAGAATGATTATAAATTGAATGAGATTTTCTTCAAGTTACATCAAAAAGTGGGAATTTTTTATCTTGCCTACACCATAAGTCATTTTGTGCTCTGAAATTTACATGTATGTTACACTGGTATAAAGTGACACACTTTCAAAATCATTTTAAAAATACTGCAGAATAATGCTAAAGGATGGGTTAATTGTAACCCCTTCTTCATATAATATATAGTAACAATGGCAAAAATTAGGGAAATTGATATACTGCACCAGGTTGAACAGAAGCTGTTTTAGTACCAACGACATGCGGTAAACTGCCCATGATCCTAACAGTGTTTAATCTCTATGGGGCAGAATCCTACTGAAACAGCTTTCTTCAGGTCTTCTTTCTTCTATTCATTTGCACATGATTCATCATCTTGAAAAATATTTACTGCCTCCCCAGGACTGTCTCGATAAGCACCACTGTCCAGCTACAGCAAGTTTTAATAATATTTAACTTGTAAGGAGGGGGAAGGGGAATAGCAGCATTTAAAATGCAGCAATTAGGTACTAGAGCAAAGTACGCAGTTACAAAGAGTACAAAATCTGTTAGCCCATACAGCAAATGTTAGGGCAAGTGAAACAGCCTCCTCCCCACCCCTCCCCTCCTCCCACCTGCTTCAGCAGGGAGCTTCCCATATTAATGAACATTCATTTCTAACCAAACAATTGAAGGTCACTACTAAAGAATCTCTGTCAAACAAGGAATTTGTTAGGTATTAGGGAGACTTTTCGGCTGATGGGACATACTGTTGTTAAGCAACTACACTGATAGACTGACAAAGTTGCAGACTTGTAGCTTCCTGTAATGTCAAGTACAGCATACACATCACCAGGAGACACAGATACATGTTCATGGCAAGCCAGGCTGATGGGAAGAAACAGCTACTGTTCCCTAAACAGGCTACTGTCTTGCTGAAATTGTTTTTAAGTTGCATTTATGCAATACTAAATACTTCCCCAAACAACCAGGGCTCTCAAACAGGTCCCACAACCAAGTCTGATCATTCTAAAGGCTGGACTATCTCTATCCCAAGCTTCAAAGTTTACTACAAATATGATTACAAAAACAAAGTTTCCCTAAATTCGGCTCTTCTCCCTGAATGAGCCCGTTCTTACATCTTATCGACCAATCACAGTGTTATCATACTCTCAGTTTTTCACTCAACATCAATAACAAACATTAGTAACATTAACAGTCTAAAATTGAAATCACTTCTAGCCACAAGTATTGACCCCACACTGACAAAGGCAATTATTTTCATGTAAAATGATGAAAATCTCTCTCTCTCTGGCATAAAACTATCATCATGCCACATTTTGTCTTGTTATAAATTATCATTTTACAACATATACTGTACCTCACCAGAAAGTTACCATGGAAACTGACAGATAAAAGATAAAAAGATGACACTCAGTCTTCTGGTACATTTTTATCTTTCATATTGATTCCTTTTCTTTTTCCATATAAGAGACTTTCTTTGCCTCTTCTTACCTTAACTTTTTTTAACATTCCTGAGTATGTTCTCAATTTTAAATCTTCCAGCCTTTTCATCATTCACAAATATCCTAATGACCCTTGTTTAATAACCAAGTTGAACAGTAGGTATTGTAAACAAATAAGAGACTAATTTTTGCATTCAAGCAACATAAGTGAGAACAATAGATGGGATAAAGGGGATGCTTGCCTCACATTCAGTGAAATTTTTCAGCCTACTTTCACTACCTACTACCCTACCTTTTATTTTAAAATCTCAGCGAGAGAAGCATAACTTTTACTGTGAGACTGACGAGCTTGATAATGACTCTTTCTGTGTGTTGTGAAATCCCACCTCCACCCCAATTCTTCTGTGTGTTGTGAAAGCCCCTGACCCCACCCCAATAGAAAAAATGTTCACCACATACATGCTGTACTTTGTTTTTCAAACATTATTCTTATATATTATTAAATTATAATGCACTTTTTAACAAAGGTAAGGAAGAGCAGTGCAATTTTAATTTTGAAATGGTCATTTAATTTTTCAAAAAGTCCCTCCAGCTAGATGCCAAAGGCCAAAAAAAAAAAAAAAAAAAAACATTAACCCAAACAGGGACCTACATATCGAGAAGGAACACTAAAACTCAACTGATGTGGTCAACTTACTGTAACTGCCAACATACAACCCCCAAGGTGATTGTTTCACTAACAAATGAGGACACTGAAAAATATAAAACCAACCATTTAATTTTGCTGTCAGAACAGAAAAACATTAACATCATTATTATTCATCTCAGATTATGCCAAATTGTATATTTTACATTTCTAGTCTGTCTTTTTTTATTTTCTTGGTACATAAAGTCTAAAACAAATGTAGGTAATGTTCTATTTGTGTCTCCACATCACCTGTTATCTCAATTAGAATGAAACTTTTTTCTTGGTAAAAACCTCATGTATACAAAAAAAAAAATCCAAACAAACTTTGACAACTTTCCTGGGTTGAACTTAAAACAATTTCCATGCATGATGTGTATACTGCCTTTTAAAGCTCAAAAGTTTGCCATGTGGTACCAATATGCTGAAAAATAAAAAGTGGACAATAAAATCATTAAGAGGGGAATACTGATGTATAAAATGAGTTCGACTGCTTTTGCAGGCAAGTTTAGTTTAATGTTTGAGGGTCAGGAAGCCAATTGGCTCATTTAATACTATAGATTTGTCCTTGTGATCAAATCAATGTGCAATCAAAAGTGCTAAGTGGTTCATTATTATTCAGTGGTGCTGGGATTGGCAGGGGGAGGGCTCACAGGACTCTGGTCCCTCTCCCCAATACCAAAAAAAATCCAAGCTATGTGGGGGAGTGTTTTGACTAAGACACAATAAGGCCTGGGGAAAGATATTGCAGGCAATCTTGGGAGGTACTTTTTGGAAAATTTTCTTTGTGCACTGAGCAAAAACGAAAGTGAAACTCCGTTCTGGTAAAGTTTGAAATTCTGAGTCTCCCTTACCTCCACATTGATCCTAATTAGAGAAGATTACAAATGACATCACAAGTTGTAAATGCAATTTGCTTAGCCCAAAATATCAATGTGTTTTCCAAACTTCAAATAATTATGAGCAAATACCAAAGTTATATTATGTCACTAAACACTATGGCAAAGTTGGAGGATTTTCAGCTGTTCAACAGTATTTAGATGGGACATGTCTCCGCAAATGCTATGTAGCCTTCACTTTACCTTCATTTCAAGAATCTTGTTGGCAAGGGCAATATTTCTCTTACATTAATGGTAAACAGTCTCAACAAACCTACCTTTTGCATGTATCTATTTGGGTCTACCATGAGCAATTCTCCTCCACACAACATAGCCAACATAGCAGTTGTTATTTAGTTTTAAATACACCCACCTGAAAGTTTTCAAGGACTACATCAACATTCACAGCCAATAATTTACTAGTATTGCAGGCTTGTTCTGCCATACAAACTAATTTAAATCCCCACCTAAATGTAAAAAGTATACTGCTTCTTTGTTAAATACCCTTGGGTTTACTGATTTTACTGTAATGGAATATTGGAAAAGCAGACTACTCCCTGTCGTAATCACATTGTCACACACATCAATGTGTTTTGTGTACAGCCAATTCTGTGCCACTTTTAAAATATTTCAAGGTGCCCCAACTATATGAGCATCCTTTTACTTAATCTCCACAAATTGATGAGGAAATCATTGTTAATGCAAGGTGGTATTTAATCTGAGATATTATTATATTTTTTTCTTTTGAAACTGCATATTATTTTTACACCTTTGGTACAGAATGCACTGTTATAATGAATACCATGTCATGTATATGCATTACTAGGTCATGTTTATGCAAAACTAGGTCATTATTTGTGAACCACTCAATTTTTATTTACACCACAAAAATTAAACAAAGGATACGTTTGAAACTTATTTTTAAAGGGCAAATTTCCTCATCCCAGAGTTTTTCAATGCTCCCAACTAATACTACTAGCCCCTCCCAAAACTGTCTTAAGCTCCTCCTCGTGCAGACAAATCCCTAGTTTATTACTTAAGGTCATATCCTGGAGAAGCATGCAAGGCCTTAATGTGTCATCAGAACACTCTCCTTACATGCTGTGAAATAGGAGCCACTCTGTATCATTTCAATTTACCAACTTTGATGTCAACCAAAGAGCAGTCACCAAATGAGAATTTTGGTTGCCACTAACCAAAAATGTACTTGGGGTGATATGTGTATGTCTACAAATAGTCTGTCCATAACCTTTACACATCCCTTGGTAGGAGCACTCACTTGATAATAATCTCAACCTGTTACAATTTAGAAATGTAAAATAGAGGCCTAGGGTTGCTAACTCTCAATTCTTTCCTTACTGTTACACCCTCATAAACCATTCCCAAACTGAATGCTCTGTTTCCGAATTCGAGAAGCAATCACAAAACACTAAACATTAATATTTTTGGTACTCAAGTCATGAACTCCTTTCAAAGTTCTTATTCACCTTCAAATTCAGATTTTAATTACACGCATGATTTTTATTTACCAGATTTTTGCAAATTTGGTAAAGACAAAAGTTACCAATCTATCTGAGATACTCATCTCACATCTAGAGATTCTTTATTCTACAAAGCCAGTCTTGGTGTAAAAATTTCAGCAGACACCTCTCTAACACTCTGTGGCTTTACCTTGACCTAATAAATGTACTTTAACCAAGTTTTTACTGGGGTACTGTCAATGCTGCCGTATTATGATATCATGCAACTTTTACATAAGAATTATGCGCCTTTGCACATTTCAACCTAATTTGACCAATGTGTTAGCCAACATCGCAAAGTGTGGGTGCTTTAAAGACTACGAAAGACTGACAGTTTTTAGGCCAGTTTTAAGTCATGTAAACGAGAGCAGAGAGCAGCCACTCGAGAGACCATGTTCAGTTTTCATAACTGGCACATGCAGTCTTAGAACTATACGACCAATCAGCTATCAGAGATTGTTCAATGAGCTGTAGAGATGTTTTCAAATACCATAGTACAACCTCCCAAACATGGGTTAATCAAGGCTCATCAGTCGTACAGTATGCAAGGGTCATGATGATGATTTGAACTAGGTCATGACAGTTTAGAAAGTTGCAACATGCTAAGTCGTACAGTGCGCAGTGGGCTTTCAGCTTTTTTGCATGATGGATCTGACATTCACTGATTTCATTGATTTAAAAATATTGTCACATACAAAACAGGGGTGCTACTTTACTAAGCAGAGTATGTCAAGACAACAGTAGTTTACTCACATGATAAAAATTGATGAAATAGTTTTGGACCATGAAATTCTTTCTATTATAATTAAGAGTAGCTACTTTATATTATAGACATCCTTTCAGTTTTTCTCCCTCTAATAAAACCAAAAACTTTCAGAGACACCATTGCCAAGAACAGACAGGGGAAACTAAACCTAAATTAAATATCCTGTCAAACTTTTCATGAGTAAACTACCATTTCCCTTCTCTTCGTCAACTGCCATTACCATTTTAATAAACTACCACCCTTACTGGCCATAATACCTTCAACTCAATGGCTTTGCCATATCTTTAAGCTGTACCAAATCAAAACAGTACTACATGTTTCATATATTCCTGATATGTAAACTTAGCTAGAACCATTTCATTGATGTCTAGTTTTGTTTAGGATAGGATACCATGTCAGAGGTATGCATGGAGAGCTCAGCCTTGGACATATTTTGTATGTTAAACACATGCACATGTAGGTCTAGCACACATACTGTGCACAGTATGCTGGACGTAAGTGGGGCACCATTGGCAGACATCAATTTACTGGCAACTTTAAGATGAGCAGTTTTTGCATTTGCCATTAGAAGTATGATGTAGGTGTGTAGGTGAAACGTTATATTATGAAAGCACAACCATCGTTTCTCCATGAAAGCTGCTTTGCACCTTTTGTGCATATAGTTTACCAAAGTCTCGCTGATGTTTACCAAAACACCAGATATATCACATGAATGCATCTCTTGTAGCGTGCACAGTTCTCTGCTTCACCCACTGTGCTGGGATGTTTGTGTATGCTGGATAGTTTGCTTGCCTTGGTCCCTGATGACTTTTCAAGTCACTGAACACACTTCCCAACATGATATCCAAAATGGCTCTTAACTTACAAATTATATCCTTTTCAATTGCTCAATCCTGTACCGTAGCATTGTTGCTGTTTTAAACCTTTCTGACATTAAGAAAATCACAAAAAAAATGTGGAAGTGTTTTTCTCCCCTTCTGGTGATGTACTTTTTGCCAGGATAAATTTGCAGATTAAAAAAAAAATTTAACTGGGAAAATTTGTGAATCTGTTGTCTGGCTACAGCACCTCTAGTTTATATTTTCCACAAGTTATAATTTTAAATTTAGGTACTGTACATGCCCAGTCCTATCAGAGACCAGGGGACGGAACGGACATGATCAAAGATCAACCGTCTTTCATTGACCTAGAATGACCAACTTGGAAATAAAATGCCTTCTGTGCATCAAATACTGGGAGGGAAAACCTTACAAATAAGGTTTACAGTGGAAATATATTTCCCCTTTCCTGAGGTACACGTTTAAATACAATTTAGTATATTCAAACTGTAATGAGGCTTGAAATAATGTTCCTGAAAATATCTGATTCTCCATGTCTACTGGTAAGTTTGGTCACCCTAAACCTGAGTGACATGTAGAGATCAAATTTATCCCTGATTACTCAAGAGCCAATTCTAACACAGAAACTCTCACTTAAGATAAATTGTGACATTCATCTTCTCAACTATGCTTCAAGTTTGCCTTACATACAACGTCAGAACACGATGTTAAGACCCTCATTTACGTAGTTTTTACATGTCGTTATCTCACAACAATGATATCTGGGCAATCTTTGTGTGGATCTAACCACACATCAAAATAAATTGTTTATCCTTCAAAAATAAGCATAATGTGAGGCAAGTTATCTTAAACTGAATATTTCCCAAACAAATGAGATTTATCGCAGCTTTGCTTGGCATTACAATGGCTGTTTTCCTTGATTCACCAATCACCTTCATTAAGAAAAAGAGACAAGCTTAAAACTACAAAACTAATACAGAAAGGCTTCTGGAACGAGCAAGAAAAAAGAAACGAAAACGTGTAAAATAAATGTTGTTTTGCATACTGTAACTTAAAAGGCATCATCTACATGTCTCTGACAGACAAGCTACCTCAAGGGGAAACCAAAATCATCGCAGAATATACAAAAAATTTTCAATAACACCTTTTCTTTTTTTCAAATCTTGAACACAAATTTGGAAGATCGCAAGTCTCTCCACAGTATTCGCCAGGAAAAAATAAGATGATTTCAGTGAAAATAGCAAATACTTTAATCTCTTCATGGTTTGATCCATTCCAATGACTCCAGAATATGCCACATTACTTCACTTTGATATCTCATTCCTTTGTTTCTTGGCACAGATAATTCAAAATAATTGTTTTTTTGTTTCCTTCGCTCACTGAAAAATGTGCAGAAACTGCAGCAAATTCATCACAAAATAAATGTTTTGCTTTTCAGCTTTCTCGTGAATTCCACACTTCAACAAAAGTTGTCATAGCAACGAAACTGCTTTTTTATATGTGGTGACTAAGTTTTTTGCCAGTGCATATTTCAATAAGTGAGCAAGTGTCATGTGCCAGGTGCAGGGTGATAAGACCAACTTGTTGCTGCCAAACCTTTAAAACGTAAAACTCAGCGCAGAGTCAAATGATTCCCTCCAAACAAAGACTATACTCCAGCAGAATTGCAAAACATGGTGACTGCCTCATTGTTTGAGAAAAGTGGTTAATATGGACTCAAAATTCCACTGATTAAGTACCAGATTATTAAAGTTTCATTCTCATAAAGCAGGTGGTGATATTGAAACTGCACATTGACACAACTGTACACATATTAATACTTAACTGCAGGAGTATACCACAACACATCTCTCAAGACTTTTCTCATTATATAGTGGGTGTAACTAAGTCGTCACTCTATTTAATTTCAAACTCCTGGCTCAGAAGAAAGCGCTTTGTGTCCAACTGAAGTTCCTCGCACAAATTGCTTGCTCATGGCCCGTTGTCGATTATCATCATTGCTCTTGTTCAGCTTTTACAGCCGTTGGTTGGACTAGCATAGCTTCTCCATGAACACTGCTTGCCACAGTAGTGGTCAGGGCCGGAGTCACCCCGTGATTCTCTACTAGAGGCTGCTGTCCTGGCTGGGGTACAACCATTGGTGCTGCTGCGTAGCGGTAAGGTACAGAGCCATTGAGTTCTGTTGCATGGGAGGGATCTGCCCAATGCTGTGTGGGAGCTAAATACTCTTTATTCACACAATTTCGTAAAATCTGAGGTATACGACCCGTGATAGCTCTTCGGATTTCCCCTGCTGCACTCTCCCTCACTTCTGTGCTGCTCTGGTCACTGTACCACGCCGAGTGGGGCGTGCATATTAAATTGGGTGCATCTGCCAATGTGGAGCTGGATGGGGTGTAGGGTTCATTCTCATGGACATCCAATGCAGCAGCACGTATGCGGCCTTCTTTGAGAGCTTGTGCAAGAGCATTCTCATCTATTAGGCCTCCACGTGCAGTATTTATGAGGAAAGCTCCTTGACGCATCTGTTTAATTGTGAATTCATTAATGAGGTGATGGTTATGGTCATTTAGAGAACAGTGAAGGGTGACACAGTCACTTTGGAACAACAGATCCTGTAGGTTAAATAAAACAAAGGAAGGCTTTATCATAATACACTTGACAATCTTACTTAAAATGTTATTCCTCAATTGCCAAATGGCATAAAAAATTCCCTTAAGACACAACTTGCAGTCATTCTTTTTACCACGTCTTCCAGTGCCAATGGCCACCTGGAGGTACTAACTGCACATGTGCACAAACGGCACTGCATGCTTTACCCTGGTAGTTGCCTACCAGAAATGTGAAGCTTGTTAAAACCCTTTCACAACCATCCCAATGTTTTCTATTGTACACTGTACAGCCAAATAGGTTAACACAGTTCCTAAATTATTGCCCATATATTTAAGAGTAAGATAGTTTGTTTCCTAAACATAATTTGAAGCTGAAAATGCACATGAAAAGTGTAGAAAAATATATGTCTCTATCAGCTAGGGTTGTTTAAAATTCAATTCTGGATGAATAAACTCAAAATGGCCGCCCAATTAACTTGACAAACCAGTCCCTGTACTAATGTGCGATCTTGATTCACCTCTAGATCACAACTTTTCACAAACACAAAATCAAATTCACCTTTGACTTACTGCCACAAAACTTTCAGTAGAGACAAGTCTTTATCATCAAATGATACCGACATGCTGAATAATAGTTTGAAAATCACTTTTATCTCTATTCTCTGGTGTCATCTTTTGGTTCTAAACAAGAGCCATGAGGCAGGGAAATGTTATGGCCAAGTATTGTTATGTAGCTGCTAGTGTGGGTGGGGGTACCCCACTAGATCAAAGGTCCCTAAATCTCAGGTCCACCAGGCCAAAGATCTACAAAGGGTCAGAGTTAGGATTAGAGAGAGAACTAGGATCAGATTTAGGATTTTCAGTCTAGTGAACTTTTGATCTAGTGAACCCTGTTTGAATGCATACCATAGTATTCTTTCAAGGTGAGGTTCAAATACACAACCAAGTAACTAATTGGTCACAGTATATCACAGAAAATGTATTATATCATAATTACATGCCATTCCAAAAGTTGCAAACCCTTCAAATCCCAAACAAATCTGGATCAAAGCCAGGAATCAATTTCACTTCCATTTCATCATTCCTTTTCATTCTTCCAAAGCATTTTGCATTACTAAGTCTATGCTCAATACAGCAGAAGCATTAGTACATGCTTTGACAGTCAAAGAGAAAATCTGGGTCCAATACAGACCATTACTTCACTTAATTACAAAGAAATGATTTGGCATGACATTTCAATCCTACCAAAAAGTCTTTCACAAGCAAAGTGACTTGCTATAGAAGGGATGAAAAGTACATTTGCACAGCAGGACCTTGACAGAAACATGATACTATGAATACTTGACACTTACAATACCTGTTGAACAGGAAACAGACAGATGTGAAAAACCTCTACAGTAGAACAGGTAAAACTGAAGGAGTATAGGAGAGGGAGGACCAGTGAGAAGAGGAAACATAAGAATTAAAGAATGTAACAAGATCTAAAAGAAGACTACACAGGAAAAATAAAAGAGCAAAAAGAAGGATTAGATGAAAAGAAATATAAGTGGTATGGAGAGCAGAGGCAACACATCAAGTAGTGATGAAGACAAGTGAAAGAGGTACAAAGTTAGCTAATTCTTTCCTGTATGATGAGACACTGTGACAAATTGTGCATAGTTGTTGTATCTAGTCTTTCTCCTGCTATCACAGACAAGGAAAAAGTTACCTGCATTTTGATTACAGAATCTATAGCTAATATTTTGAAGGTTGCAGTTAGTTAGATGAGGTTTAATGGCCCAGTTTCCAACCAATGGGTTCAAGTCGAGCCAGCCACAGCCTTTTTTCCAGTTGTGGCTCACTGGCTTGTTTTCCCTTTCTCCATTGCTTATGAGGAGCATCACGCACAACGGCAGAAGGTTCCATTTTTAAAGTCTTTGGTATGACTCGACCTGGGAATCGAACTTGGGCCTCCCCTGTGAGAGGCGGATGCTCTACCACTAGACCAAACATGCAGTTGGAATTCAAATCTTAACTTTCACAGCCTACCTGTAATGTGTACACTCTGGTAAGCCCCAAGGATTTCTCCATCCCGTCACTGAGGTAGGGATCATAAAATATTATTTTAAACCCAAATGCCTTTGCTCTGAGTGCAACTGCTGTGCCAACCCGACCTGAAAGAGAAATAAGATCCCCTGAGTTAAGTGACATCTTCAAACTGTTAAAGTGAAGATGTGTGGTGACACAAAATTTCTTATACTCAGACTTGTATCACAAACCTTCACTTAACTTGTTCCTATAAATGTACATAGTGGTGCAAGAACTGTGTCGAAATGCATTTTCTAAGAAATCACGAAAACATCAAATCAGGTAACTACTTGTTCTTAAAGGCCTACATTCATTTACTATGCATTAAGGCTATTCACATAAACCTTTCAAAAGTGGCACTAATTTAAGGTGTCATCCACACATTTTTTTTTTTTATGTACCTTACCTATGTCTTAGATACCATATGATTTCTACATTGCTGAATTACTGAAATTGAAGACATTATCTAGGCTAGGATGATCATTTTCAAGACACAAGAATAATAAAATTTGTTGGGAAGAAAAACAAAGAACTTGTTTCTATGCTCAGGACTGTGGACACATCTAGCAACATCATCCCAAGTAAAGTAAGGAAATGGTTTTCAGCATTGGCATTCCAGGGCTTGTGATTTGAAATATAAAGGCTAGTCAAAACAAAGGTCAGTTAGTAAGAGTGAGGCGAGCTATTTTTGTCTTTTATTTATGCTACATAATGTGTACACTTATGGCAGTAATCTTTAGAGCAATAAATGTTACAGTGTATCACTCTTGCTGTAACATTCCCCCACCCCCTTGGCCCAATTTTTGCTTTTCTTACTTGCCCCCCCCCCCACTTTTGAAGTTCTTGCGGTGCCACTGGAGGGGGGGCTTGTAACTTCACCCCCAGCCCAAAGGCTATGGAAAATCTATGACTGAGAGTTGAGCCAGATTCCAACAACTCTAGTGGGTTTGAATCAACTTAGAGACTCCACTCTCAAAACTGGAGTTTCTACAGTATTGCTTTTTGGTAACTGTGAAATATATGAGGAAAACCTGTTATTTTTTACAGGAAGAAACCTTCCAACTTTACAAGCATACAAATACATTGTGGACATTTCTTTGGGTCTTTTGCACATATCATGTATACATTTGTAGACACTCTGATCAAGTGGACATTTTTCTATGCTCTGACCATTGACATGTGTCTCTGGGCGGAGATTTCATATAAAGTACGAAAAGGTATGCATGTATAGCAGTAGCTTATTTGTGGGATTGAACCATCTATTTCAGGACTTAAATCTTCTTCTTTTGGTATCATAACTTTTGTGTACATAAACTTAGATGCCAAAGACTATTATTGAAAGAATATCAATGTTTTATACTTTTTTGTAAAGTCATTTTAAAGGGGCTCATTGAGTTGACATCAATTATTTTTGTGAAGAGTTTGAAGGAAAGCATTGCTTGACAATGCTTCTAATTAGCCCCATTACTCATGTATCACTTCCCATAGTTACCAAAAATGTGAGAAATTGTAGTTTTTGTGGACAGGGGTTGCATATGATTACTACCTAATGGTAAAGTGTCTGGTCACAAACTTGTAATAAATGATTTTAATCATTAATTATCCTATCATTGCCATTTCAATTGTGATTCAGTTGTGCAGAATCTCTTAGTTTGATCATTTACCATCAAGATGTGAGTAAATCTCAACAGGTGTGAAAAAATTCAGGAATTTTGTGAACCAACTCAATAAGCCCCTTAAGCTGATACATTTAAGGCTTTGACTAGATTCTAAGGGCTTCAATTATGCTCTACTATGCTTTGCAGAAAGTTGGGTGGTTTAAGCCACTCACAGTCATTGTAACATGATTGCAATGGTTTCATAGGTCATTCCACAGAACTACATGGTTAGTAGAGAATCATACTTTAATGAACTTATCAATTTTCCCAATGATCGCAATCATGCTACAACAATTGTAGTTCCATGAAACATTTGACTTCATGCTTTTTTTCATCATAACTTTCTGCTTGAGCATTGGAGTGTTACATGGGTGAATTTTAATATTCTTGTTGGGAAATGTGAGGAGCACAATCAACTCATCTTGGATTCCAACTCCGACTGGGATTTGCAGGTACCATGGAGCACTATGGCGAGCACGCCCATCAAAGCACACCTACTGCTTACACTGTATCTGCCTAGCCTACAGTCAAAAGCTAGCTGTGTACAGAGTTAAGCAAGAAATGAGTCGCTCAGTCATTGCAGTATTTCGTATGAACCATATGGTATTGTCATCTCTTTTGACTTTTGCTTGAGTACTACAAAAATGGTTGACAGAGATTTTGATGCCTAAGGATTGATGCAGGCTATGGCAATAATCCTTACAAAATGGCTGTCTTGAGAAGATCAGTGCAGTGGAAGTAATATAGACACAACCTTCAGTAAGTGAACAAAACAGTATAAGTTGATAAAAACATTAATGTGAAATGTGTTGTGACATGTGCTTGTGGTGCATATTTTCAAACCAAAAGGTGAGCACTTAATAGCACACCTCAAATTTGGTTCAGATGCCTTTAGGCACACAAGCAATTGCATGCCTTAAAATTCAAGGCCTGACTTTTACAACAGTATTTTTCAAAACCCAAACATGTGCAAATATTTAAGGTTTTCAAGACCATACAAAGATTCCAAACTTTGCCCATTTTCCCTACTGCATGGGAACCAAAAACATCAATCCAAAGCTGTGGTGGACATATAACGGTAATCAGTGGCAATGCGTTAACTATAGCACATGGGTATAATAAATTAACTGTTAGTAGCAACACTTTTGACAGTTAAATAGAAACAATAACATAATCGTGGTAAATGAATTACATTGGACAAGTGACACAATTCTGAAAACAACCAGTGGATCATAGTCCTGTATAGCTACGACATCAGATGGACCCAGTCCACTCAAATACACTGCTTGTACCAGCCACCATGGATGTATATGAATGTAAGAATGGACATTCATTATTGAAAAATGACTGCCTATGAAGTCATAAAGATAATAATAATTAATTGTAGTGTTTACAAGTACTGCAAATTGGATCACCTTGATTCCTAGCCCAACTGCAAAGTCATTGTTGAACAAGATTTCTGTACATTGATATTCTATATCAAAATATGGCATGCAAGCCCTTAATAACTTAGACCTTGTTTAACTAATGAGTGACTTTCATTTCTTGCATCTCATGTAACTCAGATAAAATTATAGTCTCCTACATGGTTTACAATTTTCTGAGGAACTGCTTCCATTTACACAAAATTTTGCTTCTGCAAAAGAAGATTCTACACCCGGGGCCTGCAACAACAGACTGCACCTATGGCACAAAGCCACTCAGGGTTGTAGTTAGGGCAAAATTAGTGCTGGTTATTTTTACAGATGGCAGTAGGCACTGCCCACCATCCTGTAGGAGGGTCTAAGGGAGTGTCCTTCTCCCCTTTGGAATCTTTTTTTGGAAATATGCAGAGCAATGAAATGCAAAATGGAGGCATCTTTTGTGAAGATATGGCCTTCGTATATTTGAGAAAATTCACATTTTTTTGACATTTGAAATAATGCATTTCATTGGAAAGTCAAACAAGAGGCTTAATATCAATTAAGTGTAAATAAAGGCTACTTTTTGACCAATTTTCACTCTAAATTTTGAAGAGGAGTGGTGGGCAGAAGCAGAGCTACTAGCTCTGAGGCTGGGTGGAAATACCAAGTACTGGTGACTGCTGCCCAGCACAGCCCACCATAGCTACAACCCTGATACCCTTGATGCTTGCCATGATGCCCCTCACAAGACATCCAGGTAATGTTTAAAGTTGTTGTAAGTACCCTTCCCTCTGATTCATATTTATTAGGCCCTTTTGTAACACACAAGTCAAGCCTTGCACACCATTCAAATTTGGATAAATTTTCCAAGGCCTGCCAATGCCATTCAACAAAACTTCATAACTTTCCATAGTTTTTATTAGTGGTGAAAACCCTTTTCAAAGCAATACAATATTTTACGTTACACTGAAACTAGACAGGGTAAGAATAAATAATCTTGTCAGCTTAAACAGCGCTTTCACAGCATGATGTATTTTCGCTACCAATGTTTAATATTACAACATTTCACATTGCTTTGTCTAAAACAGGCATGTCTGTCAAAAGTTTTACTTTCAAAGTTCACGATAACGAGGACACGAACAGAGTCGAGAAGAGTTACGATGGTGATGAGAAGTGTGTCATAATATAAACGTCAAACAGAATCACTTTGCATTTGATGTGACAAAAGATGTACTTTTCTTGATTTCACTACAGAATCAAGTAAATATGTTCTCATATTAAACTTCCATTACTGCTGTTATCTGCAGCATTCTGACATACCTGGCAAAGGACATTTCAGAGGGCATCCTTTTACCTTGCAATCAACTTTGCCAGGTGATCACTGTGGGTGCCTGTAGGTTCATGTGTGAACAGAAGGTAATGAGGAGTCATACATATTCCTCGTACTAAAGCAAAACCGTGTTTATCCAAACACTCTGGGATTGATGTCAATTTGGATAAAGAAAAGTTCAGATACAATGGATTTCAAGTTTTGGCTTCAAGTATTGCACATGAAGTGTCCAAGGGAGTGCACCAAAATATACCTCATATTAGTTTGATATGACTGCAAAATAAAGGCAAAAATGCTAAAAAAATACATACTTATTATTTTTGTGACCATTGATGACACAGTTTTGTGGACTTCTAAAACCCAGAAATTTTATTCACAAAATTTGGCCTATTATCTCCTGAATGGCCAAAGACAGCGAGGCTGAAACAAACTTAACCAGTGCATGTGTTGAAAGGAAGCTGTAAAATTCTAGACAGGTACCCACATTATAAATTAAGCTTATATTTCCAAACATTTAAAACCACGTGTGTAGAACACTCTTCAACAACTATCAGTATTATTTTCTTAAAGGTGCTCGTTGAGTTGACATCGATTATTGTGTGACAAGTTTAAGGGAAATCATTGCATAACAAAGTTTCTAATAAGCCTCATTACTCATATATCACTTCCTATAAACGTCAAACAGAATCACTTTGCATTTGATGTGACAAAAGATGTACTTTTCTTGATTTCACTACAGAATCAAGTAAATATGTTCTCATATTAAACTTCCATTACTGCTGTTATCTGCAGCATTCTGACATACCTGGCAAAGGACATTTCAGAGGGCATCCTTTTACCTTGCAATCAACTTTGCCAGGTGATCACTGTGGGTGCCTGTAGGTTCATGTGTGAACAGAAGGTAATGAGGAGTCATACATATTCCTCGTACTAAAGCAAAACCGTGTTTATCCAAACACTCTGGGATTGATGTCAATTTGGATAAAGAAAAGTTCAGATACAATGGATTTCAAGTTTTGGCTTCAAGTATTGCACATGAAGTGTCCAAGGGAGTGCACCAAAATATACCTCATATTAGTTTGATATGACTGCAAAATAAAGGCAAAAATGCTAAAAAAATACATACTTATTATTTTTGTGACCATTGATGACACAGTTTTGTGGACTTCTAAAACCCAGAAATTTTATTCACAAAATTTGGCCTATTATCTCCTGAATGGCCAAAGACAGCGAGGCTGAAACAAACTTAACCAGTGCATGTGTTGAAAGGAAGCTGTAAAATTCTAGACAGGTACCCACATTATAAATTAAGCTTATATTTCCAAACATTTAAAACCACGTGTGTAGAACACTCTTCAACAACTATCAGTATTATTTTCTTAAAGGTGCTCGTTGAGTTGACATCGATTATTGTGTGACAAGTTTAAGGGAAATCATTGCATAACAAAGTTTCTAATAAGCCTCATTACTCATATATCACTTCCTATAGTTACCAAAAATGTGAGAAATTCTAGTTTTTGTGGAAAGGGGTTGCATATGATTAATATACCTAATGGTAAAAAAGTGTCTGGTCACAAATATTCTCTAAATGATTTACATCATTAATTACTTTATCATTAACAATTCAGTTGTGTGTCAGATGTGTAGAATCTCTTAGTTTGATCATTTACCATCAAGATTTCAGTAAAACTCAACAGGTGTGAAAAAAATCATGAATTTTGAGAACAAACTCAGTAAGCGCCTTTAAGCTTTACTTTCATTGTCTTTCTAACGTGGCCCACTTAGATGCTCAATTTTCAGTTACCAACACCAGGTCAAACACTATCCTATCATAAATTATATGCATAGGATATCAAGCCTATACTGACTTGTGTCTCCTAGCTAGAAATTCAAAACAAAATCAAAAGATGTTTTTCCTCCAAATATGACAAAAGATTTAAAGCTTGTATTGTCTGCCCAGATGCTTGTTGTTGAAAAATGATCAACTGTTACTTTCCTAGCTTTACTAACGACTGTACAGTTAAGACAAAGATGTCATCGGGAAGACGTAGACAGCATGACATTTTACTGTGAGTGTATACGAGTAGAGGAATTTATGAATTCCTGCTAAAACTCCACTTGAGTTTTTGCCATGTAATGCACTTGGTGGATACTAGATTGTGTTGAATATTAGTCTGATAAAAGCTGAGTGACCAGTGTGGATAAACAGGGATTCAGGTAAGGAGGTTTGGATAAACGGGGCTTTACTATACTACTAATGTTACACTGTTGCTGCCCTCTGTGTTTGCCAATACCCATCAGTACATATTCATATCCTTTGAAAATACATACACAACTTAAGCATACAGTACCTAGCCCAATGATACCAAGTGTTTCACCACGAATCCTCATAGCACCCTGGCCAGCCTCCCGAATCTGTTCTGCACCAACAAGCTTTTTCCCTGTTTTCACCACCTCTGCCATCCAGTGTGTCCTTCGATAGACATTCAGTATTAGGCTCATGGTGGAGTCGGCTGTCTCTTCCACGCCATGGCCAGGTACATTACAGACTGCTATTCCTGAAAGATCAGACTGGGTTTTAGAATTGCATCATTCACTGCTATTGTAACCATTTACAAACTTAATGAAAGAGCCATGATAAACAAGCCAACAGACCTTTGAAGAAATGAGACAAAATGAGAAGAAATGGAAAGGAACGAAATAAAGCAACTTAATGTATTAAATGGCTACATCTTCACTTACAACAGATATCTTAAAACTCACTTCAAAAGAGATTCCATTCATAGGCCATGAGACAGTTTTTGTATAGAGAGATTTCAAAAGTGCAATTTAAGTCAAAGAATGCAACTACTTTCTGGAGGACAAATAAACACGCAGGCGCTTGGTGATGTACTAAAGCAATGTCATGCATAGCACAGTGTCCTCCAAAACAACTAGTACATCCACTGAATTTGACCTTTGGTAAAGCTCCCTGTAGGAATTGACTTGCAAACGGTCAAAAGTTCTTCTATGATACTAGCACTTTTGGTGCTTTTTATAATTTGAATGTCATCAAAGTACATGTACACATGTGGCAAGTAGTTCCAAGATGGGTCAAATTTGCTCAATTTGGTTAATCTGGCAACATTGGCATTCAAGAACAGTCTCATATACACTCCCAATCTGACATTGCCAACTTTTTCTTGGAGTATTTAATACAAATGTCCCGGTACTTTAAAGCACCTGGACTATCTGATTCCATCAAACTTCCAATGAGTACGTACTTGTAACCACAGAGTGATAGACATAGATCTTAATGCATAATTTTGTACTCAGTAATGTTCTGTGATTGTACTGTGCTTGTACTGATTCTATGGCAAATTTACCTTTAGTCATGCTCACGAGAGGATATGTACCTCCAAATGTACTCACACATCTTTTGAACTAAGAAATTGATGCTTATTAAAATATAGAGGAAGGTTGTGTGAATACCAATAAATAAAGGTGTGTGCACATACTCACCACCAGACATACATATTTGCACTTTGATCTAGGTGCCGATTTTTTGTCTTCAGCAACCCCCCCCCCCCCTCCCCGTCTGGCTTCACTTTCTACTTTGAAACGGTTCCAAAGTTGCACTACAAAGTTTGTGTATACTAATTTTGATTGCTATATGACAGGATACCATTTAACCCTGCATTTAACCAAGTCTTATATAAATTTTCCCCCAGACCACCCCCTGAGCTTCTTACATTTGACATTTGTAGCTTTGAACTTTGCCCTCACAGAATTAGCCCCTTTTCATTTTGGTAAAAAACCTGGATCAGCCCCTGCTTATATTTTATATATGACAATGGTGGATGTCCTCAAACCACAAGTCTGGTTTCATACATTAGCATGATGTTGGCAATTGGTAGTTATTGCATCCATTGGCTCCTACTAGTCATATCTGTCATAATCTTCCCATGTTGAACTCAACACAAGGGTTATTACTTTTATGCTAAATATGATATAAGCTCACATTCAGTAGGGTACTTGCTTGTTAAGAAACTCATTTCCATTTAAGTACTAGTAGACACTTTATGGCTGAAATTTCAGGCCAATGTCTCATCAAGTGCAAAATTTATTTTAATTAAATGTATTGCATATATAAATCTACTACCTTCAAATATTTTAAATATGTGGAGTATACTTCATAAGCTCACACAATTAATTTCAAGTTGTTATTTTTACCTAATTCCCCTGCTGCTTTGACATCAATGTTATCGTAGCCTGAACCAATTCTGACAATAACACGTAGAGCTTTAAATTTCTCTAAATCTTCTTTTGCTAATGTTATTGAATGGTACAGCATAGCTCCAACAGCTTCATTCAGCACCTGCAAAAGGATAATAAACATTTCTCTTTAATAATTGTAGACTGTGACATGAATGTTATATATTATACCAGAGGCAAGTAGCAGTCAAGAATGGGATTAAACTGAAAGAAAAATAACAAAAAAAATTTCCTCTGATAGGTAAAGATTATTAAAAGATCTCTTTAACACTGTATAACCACACAGAATGATATAAATAAACATGTCACCTGAAATATACTTTTACATAGGCAGGTGTTTTGATTCCTAGTACTCCTTGTGCATCTACATTTAAAAACCCTTAAGTCATTGCCTCCCAAATTCTCACACCCCTCTTCCCAGCCCTGCTCCTCCTCCCTCAGCCTCTTATATCATACGGGGGACCTCTTTGAATTCAGAGACAAGTTTAGCAAAATTGTCAACCTATGTTGGCTTAAATGTGTCCCAAAGACAAATAAATCAGCTGTCTGCATCTGCTGGTGTAAGTTGCATTTACAGTACTGTAACTTCACCGGAGGGCACCCTTTCTGTTGAGTGATGTCATATGCATTAGGTCTTTAGGTATTCAAATAACTCTCAAGAAATAAGACCTGCAGATTGCAGGATTCATACACTTTATGAATGAGTAAATTCTAGGCCTTTTTTCAAGTTATCCTTGGGGACATTTCCAAGCTCTTCCAGCAACATGCAACAACTGTATTAAGGCACACTTTATTACAAATTAAGAACTAGAACAATCAAATTCGGGTACAGGTATTTGTAAACTGCTAACTGTTCACAAAAGGGGAAGAAACAAGGAAGGGCACAAATGTTCTTTTCTTGTGGCTTGCAGTGAGGGGGCATTTAAATTATTATAATAAAAACCTTATCCACCTTTGACACAAATGTCAGAAACTGGATAAAATGATTAAAGGGGCTTATTGAGTTGGTTCACAAAATTCATGATTTTTTCACAACTGTTGAGATTTACTCACATCTTGGTGGTAAATGATCAAACTAAGAGATTCTGCACATCTGACGCACAACTGAAATAGCTATGATTGGGTAATTAATGATTGAAAACATTTATTACAACTTTGTGACCAGACACTTTTTACCATTATGTAGTAATCATATGCAATCCTTTTCCACAAAAACAA
>WURT03140711.1:0-11235 GCA_009936505.3 Holothuria glaberrima | reverse complement strand
AATAATAATAATAATAATAATAATAATAATAATAATAATAATAATAATAATAATAATAATAATAATAATAAGAATAACAATAATAACAACCAGCGTGGATACGATATTAGGGCGACAGTTACATTGACTTGTACACTAAAATTTCTATTTTTCTTACCCTTAACCCTAACCCTACTCTAACCATAATTGGTAGAGATACGTTTAAGACGAGGACGAACAATTTAAGCCTATTTCCGACAAAAAAATTATTTTTCTAAATGGTACCTCAATAATAAGACGACAAGTAAACTGTCGCCTTAATCTCAAGTGTCGCCTTTATGTCGATGAATTAGCATGAACTGTCGCCTTAATGTCTAATCCATGCTGACAACAACAATAACAACAACAACAACAACAACAACAACAACAACTTGCAGCCGGAAGGTCGGGGGTTCGAATACTGGCCGGGTCATACCAAAGACTTATAACCAGAAAGCCAAGAGGCTTAGTGATTCCTCGACTTGACATATGTAGACATTGTAGCAAACATGAACCATTCACATGACAAGCATGAAATCCTTCACAGCAATCCTGCTTGAGTTATCATGTTAATAAGGATTTGACCTTTTGACTTCTAATGACCCCAGAGGTCCTATGACCTCCACAAAAAAATAAGGATCATTTACTCAATATTGGCAATCCACATGCTAAGTATGAGATCCCTCACAGTTATCCTTCTTGAGATATAGTGTTTATAAGATTTTCACCTTTTGATATCTAAAATGCTAAAATCCAATTCAATATCCGCCGCTCGGATCAGGTAACTCTCTGATAAGACTTTCTCACATCCCTGCTCTTGTGTAAACAAAGTCTTTCAAGCGTAATAGACTACTCTGTAGAAATGCAATGGCTAGGCAAACATCTACTGCAAGACCATTTTATGGTCAAGTGAACAGATTTTAGCCACACAGGATTGCATGACAGTTAGTTCTTACTTGATTAAGCAGAAGTGTGCAGAAAAACAAAAATTTGTGAATGTAGTCTCATCGGCAGAACATCTCATGCCCAAATGACCTTTGACCTCCACAAAAAATGATAGGGATCGTTTACTCAATAAGGGCAATCCACGCGGTAAGTATGAAATCCCTCTCAGTTACCATTCTGGATTTATCGTTTTTGCAAGATTTTGACCTTCTGACCCCTGGTGACCCCAAATGACCTTTGACCTCCACAAAAACAATAGGGATCATCTACTCCATATGGGCAATCTACATGCTTAGTATGACAGTTATGCTTCTGGAGATATCATGTTTGCAAGATTTTGACCTTTTGACGTCTGATGACCCTCAAATGACCTTTGACCCCCACAAAAATGATAGGGATCATCTACTCAATATGGGCATTCCACATGCTAAGCATGAGATCCCTCACAGTTATCCTTCTGGAGATATTGTTTTGGCAAGACCTTTTCACCGTTTGACCACTGGTGACCTTAAAATGATCTTTGACCTCCACAAAAACTATAAGGATTATCTGCTCAATACTAGCAATCCACATGCTAAGTATGAGATTCCTCACAGTTATGCTTTTTGAATATATTGTTTACAAGATTCTGACCTCTGGTGACTCCAAATGACCTTTGACCTTCACTAAAACAATAGGGATCATTTACTCAATACGGGCAATCCACATGCTAAGGATGAGATCCCTCACAGTTATCCTACTTGAGAAACAGTGTTTACAAGATTTTGACCTCTTGACCTCTGTGACCCCAGTGACCTTTGATCTCCACTAAAAATAACAGAGATCATCTACTCAATATGGGCAATCCACACCCTAAGTATGAGATCCCTCACAGTTATCCTTCTTGAAATGTAGTGTTTATAAGGTTTACACCTTTTGACCTCTAGTGACCCCAAATGACCCTTGACCTCCACCAAAAACAATAGGGATCATCTTACCAACTTGGCCTGTGCACATGCCAAGTATGCAATCCCTTGAAGTTACACAACTTGAGATGTTTACATGCATTTTTCAAGGTGTTAATCATTTGATCTCTGGTGACCCCAAATGACCATTGACATTCACCAAAAACTATAGGAATCATCTACTCAATAAGGGGTATCTACATGTAAAATACGACATCCATTGAGTTTATAGAGTGTTTACAAGCCAAGCGTCACATGCATACACACATACATACATACACACGAACACACGACATCACCATCTCATAGATTCTTGACTGCGTCAATTGCGCTTGGTGCTCAGCATAAGCAATAGCGTAGGGAAAACAAGCCAGAGAGCCACAACTGGAAAAAAGGCCGGAGCCGGCCCGACAATTAGTGAGAAACTGAGCCGTTAAAACCTTATCTAACGAACTATACATCCCAGTGCATACTTGTTAAATTTAATAGTACAATTATACAAGTTTACTAAGAGTTAGTTAGAATGTCTTTTCCTAAGAAGATACTGTAAATGAAAATAGTATCACTTTTGTAGTTGAAATTGTAAGTACAAACAGGTCATGATATAAGGTCACGTGTGCTACATGACTAGTTTGTACTATATATATATGTACGATACTGTACAAACTATACTGTACACTGTGTATCAGATATTGGCCACCTTCTACCCAAACTCAAAAAATGATTAGGCAAGAATGAGGTCAAACCCCCCTTTGAAATTTTAACCAAACGTAGAATAGGATCAGAGCTTATTAAAAGAAAAAAACAAGTTCATGGGAGGTGACAAACAAGGTCAAAGGTCAATCCGAAAAACATCAACATTTTGGTTTTTTGGCTCTTGCACCATGTTTGACCACCCACCATTTTGTCATGGAAGTTTTGTAAGATCTCAAAGTTTGTTGGAGCAACACGTTTATTAGAGATATTGTATATATGAAAACTTGTACCTGTCTAATAGAGGGTAGTTGAACACAGGGGTCCAAATATCAAAAATCACACAGACTTTACAAATGAAATGCAATGTTTGGAGCCCCATATTTTCATAAGAAAGCCAGATAAAGAGTTTTTGATGCTTGATTCTAAAAATTTGGGCAGAAGATACCTCAGATAGGTATTTTCAGCATTGTTTCTTCATTTTCTGTATACTTAGAGTCCCTCACAAATGACCGAAATGGGTATGCGCACAAATTGGGCATGAAAAGATGTGGTCTGGGCCATTTTTCAATGGGCCATAACTTCCAAACAACTTGAAATTTTGACCTAAAGTTTCCGGTGTTTTCTATCTACTACTTGAACTACACTAAGGAATGTTTTAGCAAAATCTGAGTCGGTGCCCGACCATAATTTTCTGAAAATTTGCTGAGTTGGCAGAGAATGACCGTATTGGCAGCCATTTTGAATATAAAAGCCTTGTTAGCCAGCTTGATATCAGAAACACCTTTGACAGTTACAAAGCATTCACCTTATTATATATTAAGATTTTGGCCATGCATTTTTGTAAAACGTACACAGTACCACATCACTCACTATCATATAAAGCATTATATAGAATCGGCGGCCATTTTGAATTTGGCAGCCATCTTGAAATTTCAAATGATAGTGTAAATTTTTAAACATGTATCATTATATAACCCTGGTGCATTCTGAGTTAAAAAGAAATGATAACATTGGTACCTAAGCCCATGTTATCAATCTCCTCTACATTTTAAGTCATAAATAGCGGCCATTTTGAAAATGGCGGCTATCTTGAAAAATATTGGGAAATATTTTTGGCCCTTACCCTACGATTTATTGGTATAGTCTAAAGTATGTCTGTGCCAACTTTCATGCTTTTCCCCACGTTTGCACAATGGTTTCACTTTATTGCAGTGATATAGTCCCAAATTACCTTCTGCTTGCAACAAAAAGTTAATAGGCTTTTTCACCGTACCATGGAGCACTGACATAACAAGTATGAGGTTCAAAAAAGCTTCTCTTCTTGACATATGATGTTAACAGTGTTCACAGTTTGACACCTGACTACCCCAAATGACCTTTGTCATCCACAAAAAATAATAGAAACCATTTACTAAATACGGGCCGTCCACATGGTAACTTTAAGGTCCCTTACACTTTCTGTTCTTGAGTTACATGTTTACGAGGTTATAACCTTTGACCTTTAATGACCCTAAATGACCTTTGACCTCCACAACAAGCAGTATAGATCCGCTACTCAATATGAAGTATCGATATCTCAAATATGAAATCCTCGATACTTACCTTCCTTGAGATACAACATTTAATGAACAATATCTAGATTTTTACTGTTTAACCTTTTTGACAACACATGACCTTTGACCTGCACCAATTACAATCAGGGTTGTATACTCAGTATTGGTCACTTACATGCTAAGTCTATGATTCCTCA
Source organism: Holothuria glaberrima (assembly GCA_009936505.3). Classification (NCBI taxonomy): domain Eukaryota; kingdom Metazoa; phylum Echinodermata; class Holothuroidea; order Aspidochirotida; family Holothuriidae; genus Holothuria; species Holothuria glaberrima. Next base: position 6,882 of record WURT03140711.1, on the reverse strand, counting down.
CAAGAACCCGTCTTGAGATATCGTGCTTACAAGGACTTTTACCGTTTGACCCCTTCTGACCCCAAATGACCTTTGACTCAACCAAAAATTATAAGAAGCATCTACAAATGCCAAGAATGAGATACCTTACGATTACCCTTAATGAGATATCCTGTTGACATGGTTCTAACCTTTTGATCTCTCGTAACCCCAAATGACCTGTGACCTCTACCAAAGAATTTAACAAGCATTTGCTATACATGAACCATCTACAGGACAAGTATGAGATCCCTCACAGTTATTCTCTTTGAGATATCGTGTTAACAAGGTTTTAGCCTTTAAAAATCCCATGACCAAATAGCCGTTGACCTCCCCTAAAAACTATACAGATCATCTACTTTCTATAAATCATCCACGTGCCAAGTATGAAATCCCTCACAGTGACTTTTCTTCAAATACTTTGTTTACGAGTTGTAACCTTGTGACACCTCGTGACCCCAATGACCTTTGACCTCCACCAAACAATGGGGACCATCAACTAATCTGGCATTCACCTGTCAAGTATGAAGTCCCTCAAAGTTTTCCCTCTTAAGATACCGTGTTAACAAGCAGTTTTCAAGATTATGACCTTTTCACCTTTCGTGACTCGGAATGGCTTTGATAGGGATCATGCTCTTATATGGGCTATTTACATTCCACATATGAAGTCCCCACTGTAACGCTACTTGACATATCTTGTTTACAAGGTTTCGACCTTTTGACCTTTCGTGACCCCAAATGACCTTAGACCTCCATCAAAAACAGGAGGAATCATCAACCTAATAAAGTACACCCACTTGCCACGTACGAGACCCCCAAGATTATACCTTTGAGATAAAGTGTTCGCGAGCAAAATGTCAAGTACCCACACATACACCCATAGCCGGATTAACCCAATAATCGAGGCAACCTATAGGTTACGGGCGCCCGATATTTTTACTTTTAGGAGGCCCCCGAAAATTTCCATGACAGCGTTACATTATATTCCCGGCCCACAACAACACCACAACTTACCTTGAAAGGGGCACCATCACACAATTGGTTACAACCCCCTCCCCCAAGTTAAATCCGGCTATGCATACACCCACATACACACACAGCATCACCATTTCATAGATTCCCTTTGCCTTCGACAAGGAATCGTAAAATGAATTTGTTGTCATTTCGCTCAGAATATATTTGAAACATCTGCAACATTTTCTGTAACCCCCTTCTTCATTCCTAAGCCTTTTAAGCATTCCCTTTCTTACCATTACCTTTAATGTATGGGACATTAGAGGAGACAATCTTGTCAATAATTACGGTAGAACGGTGATGGTAGCAATGGAATTACTGGAGTAATAACTACCACTTTCATACAGGTTGGTGTCTGTTCAGTCAATATTTTCTACACCAAATAAACTACAGCGTGATAACTAGTTTATCGGCTTTTGAACTTGCAGCTTTTTTACAAGGGCATCCTTCGCTTAACAATGACGATGCAAAGCAGTTGTAAAAGCTTCAAATCATACTGGGTAGTACGACATAGGTCAGCTAAATTCATCGCAAGTGTGCAGTTAGAATCATTTACTTTTAACAGGTATAGGTCAAGTATGTATACAGTGATTGCATGTAAAATAACGGTAATTTAATCTTTAATTTTATGATGCGATGACGATGATGATGATGATAACGAAGACGCTGATGAGTATTTTTAGTCCCTCCTTTATTTAATTTCATCTCTAAGATCAAACGAGAACAATTATGCTAATAAAAAAGTTGGAACAAGATGTAAAAATTTCAATTTATAGAAGAAATCATTCGCTACCGTTTTTTTTTTAATCCTTAGTTCTTCGTTTGCGATTAAAACAAGTTTCTCCTTTTTTATACTTAGCTGTAAAATTGTCAGCATGACAACAGCTTGCGCAGCAAAAGTTTTAATCCAGCTCCGAAAAGAAGAACTGTTTCCTCAAAAAACATATGTTTAGCATCTAAATTAAAATTTGAAGTAAATTTACAATTCCAAAATAAATGGTTTGATACTTTGAACTTGAATCTCACAAACTGTACAGGGAGGGTTACCTGTCTTTTCCATTAAAGTGACGTACTCTCTTAGCGGAAAAAATTCTATGAAAGAATATAAACTGAACATGTACTGAACGATTGAGCCGCACATTGATCTTCAAGGAGAATATAACGCGTGGCCAATCGTCAGCTGTAATATTGTTAATACTGGTGTTACATTTAAGAAACCCACTACAAACCTCCCTTGCTTTCTTAAACATTATGTTGTAAAACTTTTTATCCGTTGTTCACATTGAGCACCTTCCTCATAAGCACTCGCATAATGAAAAGGATGAATACACTTTCGCTGATTACGCAGGATACGATGAACTAGACCCTTTTACAGAGTGAAATGTAATGTGTCGATATTAAACTTAGTTTTAAACTTAACTGTCTACCTCGCTCAAAAATATGTCTTTAACATACTGAACATTCCTTTTTAAAAGCTTGGAAGAAAAGATAATTTGGTCAGTTACAGAATAGTTAAATTAATAGAAATGTATAGCATACCAAACATCCCAAGAGGAGCTGAGGAAGAGGCATGGTACGACGCCTCCATGACCTGTCTAACAAAGTGGCTAATATTTGCAACGTCCCCCGGTCTGCAGTTAAGTTTAACCACACACATGTAAGTTAAGATCAAGAAAAAATTCCATTGCCTATTCAAAACACCAACATATTGACGAACTCAAGTACACTAAAGTCTGAGGATAAAAGAAAATATCTGGGTAAACCTTAAGCCACCGTCACTGACAATTGTGGATTGCTTGTCTTATCTGTATTTTCTGTCATATGTTTGAAGTGATGTGGAAGAGATATGGAAGAGGAGGTGAAAGGGCGCATATTGTTTCGCAGGATTTGTGACAGAAAACAAAATTCTTCCGTCGTTATTTCGTGAAATAACCTAACCCTTCTCCCTTGCAGAACTTTTGTTACTTTAAGCCTAACACCTCCCTGTTTTAAGGATCGTTTCAAATAACTCGAGGCACGAGTCCTCACACCTAGTACCGGCGCCACTGTCCATAGGTAGGAAAATGTTACCAGGGTATTGTACAAACGATTTTCCAAATGGGGGCACAGCAGTGTCCAATAACCCTGCCTGGCAAAGAAGTGTGGATGTCACAGTTTAAAGAAGAGTTGCTTGAAAGTTTCGCAGCTCTGCAGAATATTTACTTGATGCACAACAGACTATATCATAGGTACACATGCTCAGTTAATTTCTATTACAAAAGATACGCTTAGCACAGGCTGTGTAAGCTACAATAGTCCTACTGGCGCTATTATACGTACTGCACGTATGGTGTCCAATGACTTTCATGTTTCACGATCGATAAATCGCCAAATATTGAATCATTTCCTTTCCCCCAAGAATTTCCATTCACTAGAAATCTCAATGTTTGCTTTATATTTGCTTTCTTTTTAACTTTTATTTGTAGGTAACACAAAGGCACGGGCGCCCCTTTCCTTTTTGTATGTGTGTATGTGGTCGGGAATGGGGTAGTTTCTGTTGTTTTTGAATTTTAATATGCCTTACCGTGAATCTAGCATGGTCTTTTATGAAATGAGTATTAAATCATTGTAATTTTTTTTGGAAACAATTATTGGTTTACGCCTTTTGTACCATGGAGGCCAATCCTGAAATACAAAATGTAGACAGCTTACCACTTTTTTTCTCTTCACAAACAACTTTTGACCTGAAAAGGATGCTTAGCTTTTAATTGCATCTCTTTATCTTTTTTCCCGGTGCGATATTGTACATAATGCTCATAAACGGCGGTCAATGTGAGTACAAGATGGCGTCGGGTCAAAGAAATTATAGCATATATACATAATCATATATTTATAATGCGCTTTTCCACAGATCTAAGCGCAATATGTTTCCGTAAATACAAGTGCTTGCTAGTTCTTACCCATCTATAGATTGTTGTATATCTGTTTTCAAATTTTACTGAAAAGTTCAGCAGCAATTCGTTGTGGGAGTGGATTTTTCGAGCCAGCTACCAAAATAACAAGGAACAAATAAATTAAGGCTAAGTGAGCAACCTCCAGCACCTCTTTTAAAAGCTTGTCCAGTCTACGGTTTGTATCCCCTTTGGGGTAGTGACTCTTTGGAGTAGTTACAGTGAGCTCGTAGGTTTGCTTTTCGTGTTAGTTGTTTTGGTTGTCAGTTTGGGAAATTTGTTTCACCGTTTGGTCATGTCCGTTTTTTAAGCACGTAAAAAGCGCTACAATCAGAAACTCAGGAGTACCATACAAGCGGAAGTATAGTCTATCAAATCACGACTAAATCTCGCATTTTCACCATTAAATTTCCTTTCAAAAATCCAGACTATTAGAACCCATCCACGGCTTAGTAACACATTGAAGTCTTTTGATATTTGCCTTTTTACCGACGACTTTTTACCGATCTTCAAATGTAAGTATTGGAGGGAGATTGTGCGGCAGTTTCGAAGTAACGTTAGTCGTTACCTCGCTTTTAAATAACAGTGGCAACACTTCCTTCAAGATATGCTAATGTTGAACCTACTACCCCTTGCAGTACCTTTTATCAAAACATATCGACAACAACTTATTCGATTAGAGGCCAAAAAAGGCAAGCAAAGGGGTTGTACAACTAAATGAATAAGTCAAAAAAATAAATAAATAAATAAAAGTAAACCAAGCTAAATATAAGAGAAATAGCAGTGTTGTAACAAGTCAAGTCACTGACGCGGACATGAGTCGACTCGAGTCGCATATTTGACTTGACTTGACTTGACTTGGTCATCAGCCAAAATGACTTGACTTGACTCGAGTCTCGAGTCTGGACCCCTAAATGACTTGACTCGAGTCACCACCTTAAATGACCTGACTTGACTCGGACTCGAGTATAGAATGACTCGAGTCAAACTGAAGACTCGATTTAGGGAAAATGACTCGAGTCTCATGCTGCGACTCAGTCCTTTGGCAGCGACTCTGATGTGTGTAAACGTGGCAATTCTTGACTGTGAACCTGCATAGACGCGGCTACAACTTAACACACGGCGCCCGTGTGTTACAATATCAGCACTGCATGCCTGTAGTATAGTTGTCACTTGACAGCAAACGGGCCGCGTGGGGCAGTTCGAAAAATCCGCACTCATTGCTGCGGAAGCATGTCATATCAGACTGTACACAGCATGCCAGGCATGGACCATTACAATCACCGATCTCAGTAGTTTCGATCGAAAAGCAAAATGTTGCACAAAAAGGTTTGACATCTGGATGATCCCTGTTCTAATTCAGGGACTTTTCGTTGTACGAGTTATTACCCTTGTGTGAATATTTCAAATAGGCCTAAAGTTATTACAGTATGAGTCTGTTTATTTTTTTCTCTTTTATAATTTTGTTGCCTCTGCATAAAGAAATTTTCAAACAATATTGCCAGGCCTGTAGCCAGGCTGGGCACTGCAGGTCATACCTCCGTGCGGACCACTGTGCCCCTATAGGGAATATCTAGCCTAAGGAAAAAATACTACCTGTTAACCAGGGATGTGCAACCATTTCGAAAACCGGGCCAAATCATGCTGCTATGACCATGAGGGGGGGGGGTCAGTGGAACAGAGGTGTATGTGAGGGTGACGTCTCACCCTTACCCCTTCCCCACCCTCCCCCGTTAACTGAAACCATTACAGAGCAATGCAAGGGCGTAGGAAGCGGGGCGGGGGCTGGAACTACAGAGCCCAGCGAAATCTGTGGGGCAAAAGTACGCTTTACCCCCCCCCCCGGTTTCCAAGCACGAAAACCCGTTATCTGTCTCTTCTGTAAGAAATGTCAACAATTTGAAGTTATTTATCTTAGAATTTGTCCAAAATAATGCACCAGATTGCATCTAAGGAACCTCAAAAATAAAAAATTCGAAAAGGCTAAGGAATGTAAAAATGTGCAGCAGTAATTTACCTTAAAATTTGTCCAAAATAATGCACAAAATTTCATCTAAGGACCCACAAATATCTAAAAATTTTCCAAAGATCTAAGAAATGTCAAAAATGTGCAGAAAATTTGTCTAAAAATGATGCACCAAATTGCATCTAAGGATCCTAAATTATAAAAAAATTTTCCAAAGGTCCCCCTCACCCAGGACGGCGATTCGAAACAAGGTTCAGCACCTCCACCCCCCCCCCAGTCTTGAACAGCTTCTACGCCTATAGAGCAATGATTACATGGGATTCATCGTATTCTAGGGTGAATGTCCACTTTACATTGAAGGGAGTGGTGGTTTCTTTGTTTTCATTATATCATGTTCTTACGTCTAGTTTAAGTTGCTGTCAAATGACGAGAGTTACTAGGGCCGAAAATGAGGCAAATCGAAATTGTTTCGCGGGTGGCACAGAAGGACGCTGCGGGCCGCCGGTTGCACACCTCTGCTGTGAACGGTGGCCCCATATGACTACAGGCGATTTTGAACAAAAATAATCCCAAAAAGCGTTTCAATAATGAACGTATTTTGTTTTCTGTAACAATTTTTCTAAAATTACAAAATATTTTGTGGGCTAAAAGCCCGCCCTAATCTTCACGGTTACATTTTGCTTTAACTCTCATTTTAGAATTCTTGGCAATACAGGTAGAGGTCCCATAATTCCCATTAATTGAATCGATGGAAAGCTTTTTCCTCTTTTTAACCATTTAGAAGATTCTCAATTCAGACTCAACATCATGGTAAACATATTTTGTCTCAATGATGAGTTCGGGGGTTGTGGAAGGGGGCATTCCCCGCAACCAGTAGCCAGTCCGGGAGAAACCCTCGAAGGAGGGTGCACAAAAAACCCTCCTTCGAGGGTTTTTTGTGCACATGGGGGCCGC
>WURT03140700.1:0-10005 GCA_009936505.3 Holothuria glaberrima | reverse complement strand
TCAATTATTGGTCAAAACTTTGACTATTTGTTGGTCAACCATCAGTCAATAACTGCTGGGCATTTGTTTCCCAAGAGTGTTGGGTGAGCGTTGGGTGAGCGTTGGGTGAGCGTTCTACCCAACAGTTGCTGAAATTTCATCAAGTTATTGGGGAAGATGTTAATCATTTATTGGGCAGTTTTTTTCCAATTTATTTGTGCACTATACTGAACCATGATATCTAGTCTTTTCTAGCTTTCTGTTATTGATACGACTGAGACCGTGTGAAGTCTGAGCAAATGTGGATTTATAAAACAATTTCACACCGTGCATAGTTTTAATGTAAATTAGAATGTGACACTAGCCAAGATTCATGACTCTAACTGGATAGCCGTTCAGAGCCCGGCCTCATTCATAAATGTCGAATCTCACACAAATGTATGCTAGCTGGTAATACTATTTTAACACTTTTTGAGAAGTAGAGTACGATTGTGTGGCCAAACAGAATGTGCGAGTATTTCTGTTGCAAACGTCCAAGATTCCAAAATGACTTTGCAGTGCATCGAAACAATGTCTCCCTATCAGAAGAAAAGGGAAGCACAGTCAAGTCAAGTCTGTGGTTGCCCCCACACCTGTAGCGAGCGATTTGCCCAACTTTAAGTAAGCATTGTGCTAATTAGCAATTAATCGCCCAACAAGCAGTTAAAGCGAAACTATGCTCAACCGTTGAACGCAAGCTTGTCGCCAGTTTGATCAATGATCCGGATCATACAACAAACGTACCGAAGGGAAGTTTTTACCATTACATGAGTAAAGTTTGACCAGCACATAACCAAAGGGTTTTACGCAACCGAAAATTGCCCAGTGTTTAACAGTGCAAAGGAAATTTTATGGAGGAACAAACCACAACGATCAAGAATTTGATATAACTAATATCGCCTTGGCACTCATGATGCTCCGTCCTAAGGATAGGATGGTCTAATGCATCTTATTACTAGTGATTGCAGGTTTCATCCTCAAATAACGTGAGTGACCACAATAAATATATCCAATAGGAAGCTGAAATATTGTTGACTGTTCATGAAACTTAATGTGCGACTCGCATATTCCTTAATGAATGTGAAAGTTCATTCCTATGTGTACACAACTATAGCTTTCATTGGATGTATGCCATAACATCATCAAATTGTAGCACACAACCCAGCTGAATATGTCAATTGAGTCCAGTTCAAATTTGAACTGCACCTGCACTGGACTTTGCCATATTTGAGCTGGACCCAACAGGACTCAAAGGGACTTCAACTGGACTGGAACCAGTTGATTTTAATAGGACTTTTCTATTATCCTTATTACACGGCGAGATTGCTTAAGGGACTGAACTGGACTTCAACTGGGCTTGTTCCCGTAGTAATAGTTCAAACAGAATATGGCTAAAGAAAACGAGAACTATTTCAATGGAATCTTTTTTTAAGCAACTGATTTTGCTGAACTGATAGAAGTTTTCTAAAACTTCAGCTTAACATTGATTTAATTTGAACTAGGCAGTTACCGTAAGTGGAGAATTGATTCTGTTATTAAAGCACTTTTGAGCCGGTCCTGTAAAGTGCAGGTGAACTTTTCGCGATCAAGTCCTATTGCACTCGTCCACGAAAGTCCAGTTAAACTAATCAAAATAAAGTCTGACAGTCCAGTAGAGTCCAGGGGGGCTGATCCCAATACAGTTCTATTGAACTGGTCCTGTAAAGTCCAGTTAAACTGATCCCAGTAAAAATGTATGGAACTGGTCCTGTCAAGTCAAGATGAACTGATCAAAATAAAGTCCAATTGAACTGGTCCAGCAGAGACCAGTTGAACTGATCACAATAAAATCTTATTGAACTGGTCCAGGAAAGTTCAGATAAGGATCACAGTAGAGTTCGATTAAAATGGTTTAGTATAGATTCCAGTTGAACTGATTACAAAACAATCACATTGAACTGGTCCATTGAAGTCCAGTTGAAATTTAAAGTCCAATTGAACTGGTGAGTGTAGTTGAACTAATCCAGTTCAACTGGTCCAGTAAAGTCCAGATGAACTAATCACAAGAAAGTCTACTTGAACTGGTCCCGTAAATTTCAGTTGAACCAACCACAATAAATCCCAATTGAATTGATCCAGTAAACTTAAGTTGAATTGGTTACAATTTAGTCCCATTGAAATGGTCCAGTAAAACCCAGTTAAAGTATTCATAGAAAAGTCCAATTGAACGGTTCCAAAAAGTGCAGATGAACTAATTACAATAAAGTTCTATTGAACTGGTCCAGTAAAGCCTAGTTAACATAAACACCAATAACAAATCCAAATTGAACTGGTTCAGTAAAGTTCAATTGAAGTGGCCACAATGAAGTCCAATTGAAATGTTCCAGTAAAGTCTAGTTGAAATAACCCTACTTAAGTCCAATTGAACTGGTCCTTTAAAGTACAGTTGAACCAATCACAGTATTGAACAGGTCCAGTTAAGACCAATTGAACTAATCACAATAAAGTCCAAGTCTAGTTAAGTCCAACTGAATTGATCACATCAAAATCCAGTTGAACTGCATGGTCCAGGAAAGTCCAGTTGAATGGGTTCAGGAAGGTCCAGTTGAACTAGTACAATGAAGTTCAATTGAACCAGTATATCAGTGAAGTCGAATAAAATTTGACCAGCAAACTCCATTTCCACTGGTCCAGTAAAGTCTAATTGAACTGGTCCAGGATGTCCACTTGAACTGGTCCAGTAACATTCAGTTGAACAGAATCCAACAGGGTTCAGTTGAACCCATCCAGAAAAGTCCAGTTGAACACCCAGAAACCAAGTCCAGTTGAACCCATCCAGAAAAGTCCAGTTGAACCCACCCAGAAAAGTTCAGTTGAACACACCTAGAAAAGTTCAATTGAACCCACCCATACAAGTCCAGTTGAACCCATTCAGAAAAGTCCAGTTGAACACCCAGAAAATGTCCAGTTGAACCCACCCAGACAAGTCCAGTTGAACCCACCCAGAAAAGTCCAGTTGAACCCACCCAGAAAAGTCCAGTTGAACCCACCAAGAAAAGTCCAGTTGAACCCACCCAGAAAAGTTCAGTTGAACCCACCTAGAAAAGTCCAGTTGGATTCATTTGGCTTTACCTAATTTGCAGAATCGAGCTAAAATTTTTCAGATCACACTTTTTGTAGAATGTTTTGTAACGGTTTCTTGTTTCAAATTTATTCCCAAAATGTGCAATTTATACACTTCAACAGTTAAAAAAAGGATGAGCCGTTCACTGAATTTTTTTCCATTATTTTTGTTTTGTAAACTATATTTAAATTTTTACATGTGTAAATACATAGGTCTTGACATATATATATATATATATATTACACATACATTTCATGCGGTAATATAAGATGGATGCTTTGGGATTGCTTCAAATGCATTTTTAAGTATACCATTACATGTGAATTACCCTTTACAGGCCACGCATGGGTGGTAAACTGGTATATCACAGTAAGTCTCCTGAAGTTATGGATATCCTGGATGCATTTCCAATTGGACATGTCCATTTTCCAGAAGAGTTCAGTTGAAATGGTCCAGTTGAGTTAATCAAGTTGGGTCCAGTTGAACTGGACCAGTTCCACTGGACTTTTCAACTGGAGATGACAAATTTCCAGAATAGACCAGTTGAAACGGTCAGTTCCAACTGGTCCAGTTTAGTCCAGTTCAACTGGAATTTTCAGGTGAGTTAAGTCCATCAAAATTGGAACAGCAGACACCATCTTAACTAGTCCAGTAGAGTTAAATTGAACTGTTCCAGGCTGTCCACTTGAACTGGTCCATTAAAATCAAGTTGAACTGGTCGTGCTAAGTTCAGTTAAACCGACCCAGAAAAGTCCAGTTGAATTAAACTGCTTTTACCTAATTTGTATAATCGAGCTAAAATGAAATTTATAAGATCAGACCTTTGGTAGGATGTTTTGTCACGGTTGTTTCTCTCTTCAAATTTATTCACAAATTGTGCAATTTACACACTCAAACAGTTTATAACAGGATAAGTGTTTTTATGATTTTCGTTTTGTAAACTATATAAAAATCTTTAAATTCACATAGCTTTATTACAAATTTATGTAAAAAAGTAAACTGTTACGGGCTTGCTTGAAATGTATTTTGAGGTAGTATCTGTTTTTTCAGCCAGTCTAGAACCATGCATGATAGATTCATGATGGAGAGGTCTGAAGGTTGAGAGGTTGGTCAGCTAAGGTGTGTCCTTTCGGGGACGTAGCTCCTAGTGGGAGTAGAACTCCTTCGAGAGTAAATGTTTGATTTCGCCCCTTGGCTCTCCGCCAGTGAGTCGAGGGGACTTTGGAAAAGTATTTTGAGGTACATCATTACAAGTGAATTACACTTCTACATGCCACACATGCGTGGTACAAACTTCCACCGGTGTTCATTAAGAAGGACATACTGTGATATACCAGTTGGTTTCCCAATTGGATATGCCCAATTTCCAGAATAGTCCAGTTGAGTTAGTCCAGTTGGGTCCAGTTGAACTAGACCAATTCAAGTGGACCTTTCAACTGGAATACTAATTTTCCAGAACGGTTCAGTTCAACTGGTTCAGTCCAGTCAACATCTCTTCTCACCCGAAACATTCAGCTGGAAACAAGTTTCCACCTTCATACGGGTTAGGCTGCCCACTATAATCTAAGAGTTCCTTGGCCTTATTAAACTGCTTCATAAAATTCAGCATTTGTGGAAACTCGTGAAGGTTTCAGGATCTTGGAGGAGTAGATTGACAAAGCAAGTAACGTATAGCTCATGCCATAATTGAGCTCTATCCATGAAATAAATAAATTTCTCAAACGAAGTGGAAAGAGGTTTTGGATGAGACAATAAGAAAATTTGGTTCTCCTTCCGGTTGTTCGAATTTGTATAGTAGTCATGTTGCAAAATAAAGTATGGAAGAATGAATTCTAGCAGCTCAAAAATATATATCCTGTTACCGTTTTTGGTACGTGCTTCCAGTGCTTCGTAGTCATCTTCATTTATTTTGTAGCTATTTCATCAATGCCCAATAGTTATCCAAATGTTGCACTTATCTTCTTCCTCTAGAGACTATGTTTATTTATGTTGGTGTTTTTTTGCTAAACCGATAAACTTGGTTTCACTTAGCGGATAAATATAGAAGGCCTATCATACAAAATGATGCGTTCTTGAAAGAGAAAACCATAAATTACATTTATGTTAACACAGACAGGAAAATTCATTATCGTGTCCTTATCATTGTGTAATGCGAAAGATGAAGATAAATTGGGCTCGTCTGCATTAGTGTAAATGTGTTGGTAGGAATTTTTTCCACCTGGCGAATTGCTTTCATAGGAAACAATTTAATTTCACAAAGACAGATACTCATCATCCCAGACAGTCTCCATTCTCCCAATTATGTTACTTCTGGCCCCGCCCACAACTGATTATAGCTTCTCCATGTGAGGACACAAACCTAGTTTTCTACTTAAGGCCGCATCCTGGTGAATACACAAGGCCCTAATGTATAATCAGACCACTCTCTCTGCATGTTGAATAATATGAGCTACTCTGCATCTTTTGAATTTGTAACTTTGATGTCAGTCAAAGAGCAGTCACTAATTGAGACTTTTCTTTTACCCCTAGTAAAAGTCATACCTGGAGTGACGAGTATCTGTCTTTACACTTGAATTACCAGACTTAAATGTCATCTCTGCCATACCTAATCAGAGAAGCAAGGAATGTGCATGGGAAACGTTTACTGAAATCCGAACATGTATGGGTTGAACACTCTCGTACTGGTTCCGATCTGAGCTTACGCAGTACTTTGTGACCTCCACCGGTTATCAGTTTGAGTACGTACAAAAATGAGCCAGACACATAACCTTAACCAATAACTTTTAGGCTTCTCCTTTACTACTAGAACCAGAACTTGGTAGGTATGGGGACGTACAGATGACTTTACAGATGACATAAACAACTTGGGGTGGTCATACAAGCATTTGGGTCAAAAGTCACGTTGCCGACGCATGGAAACAAATCCAGCTTGATAACATTTGCTGTGTATGCGCGTAAATCTTGTTTTCATGGGCTTATCCGTTGATAGGCCTACCCGTTGTTACGTCACGGCAGCCCCTGTCCGTAAAAAACACATGCGTTCATATTATTGCTGTAGGTATAACAGAAACACACAAACTAGCCTTTTCCTAAAGTTAGACTGAAACATGCACTTTTTTATTCTCTCAGTTAGCGCAACAAATGTCAATTCCAGGTGCCAGAAAAATAACCCCAGTGGAGGTCAAAAACTTCCAAAATATCGTTCGGTGTAGGCTATAAATTCTCACTATGAACAGTATTAAAAGTTTTCACTTATATTTATTCACCACAGGTCTAACGCTACACTTTGCTCACAGCTTCATGGGTAATCCATTTTATCACGAATTACAACGGGCTACTACCTCTTTAATAGTGTAGGTAACTTGCTTCTTACGATTTTTTTCTTTCGAAAAAAATGTTTGAAAATTATTTTATTAGTTGCTATCGTTCCTGTGTACTTATTTGTTTTATCTTCTCCCCATCTGTGTCTTATCTGTGTTCCTGCTGTAAATACTGATTTTTTTCTGAAATTTTGTTTTCAACTGACTTTTAGTTGATTTCGCATCGTCATTAGCTTTGTAAAACATGTACAGTTTTTTCAAGTGTCCAGTGTATGGTCCATCTGTAACTATTATTTATATATTTGTATCTAAAATCTAAACCGGAATCTCTTCGATCTTGCGATATACTCCTACTTTCTGCCAAGTGAGTATATGCCACAAAAAAGATAAGGCAAATTAAGTCTGAACCCTAAGTGCTGGAAAAGCTTTGGCTGTTAGATGTTGTCTTTACTAAAGATATCCTAAGGTTTTACATGATCTTAGAATTTCTCTGAATCTTTGCATTGATAACAAAAAGTGTATTCGTACCCCCAATAACGCTGCAAGACAGGACGTAGCCGCGCACGAAAATATTTTTTACCATTGTAATCACTGCATGGGTCATAGACGATGCCATATGTGCAGGATCTTTTACCTGTGGCTCTTGAAGGAGAGGAAATCTGTTTTGAAATTCGTACAAATTTGTCGGGTAGGAATCGAGGCAAGGAAACGACTGAAAAGCGGGGATGGGATAAATGTAAAGAAGACTCATGTAAAAGGCTTTCTCTTAGCCATGGGTCTAGGGGCGCCGCCACCTTATAGAAAAATTTGTACCTCATAGAAATAAAAATTACGGTACAATTTTTGCATTGGTCTCTCCCCTAAAGATATCCTTCCTCAGTACCCACCACTTCCAAAGTTTGGCAACCCCTCTGTTTATCAGTGATAAATTTAACAAATCAGTTTATCCACCCAGCTTATCTGTTCCGAAATATTGTCATTGACACCATGAAGGTTAGATTTTGTTTAAGCAAATACTGAAATGCAAAATATACTTGTAATAAAACCATAATAACTCAAACGTGCTGCACCAAGATCAACATAACCTGTCTCAATAAAGTAGCATAAAAGCCTGACTACCAATATGGTTACGTTTTCTGACTATAACGCAGCTACATGCAAAATACGAGAAGCATGCATCCATCCTTCCTACCTAGAGGTATCGTGTTAACAAGGTTTTTGGTTTTTGACCTCTGTTGACCTCACACGACCTTTCACCTCCATCAAAAACAGTAGGAATCTTCCTCTTAAGATGATAATTGTTAAGTACCGGTATGAACTTATTTATCATCGCTATCTTGAGATATCGTGTATACAAGCCAAACGTTACAAACACCAATTCATACTCACATACCCTCACACACATGTACGTACACTCGAGTGATTGCATACATTTCTTTCGCCTTCGGCAAGAAATCAAGAACTGGAGATACATTAACGTCACACAGTAACTGGTAGTGATCGGGACACTAGAGCAAGTGACCGTCATGGAAGCGAGCATAAAGGGTAATCTTTTATATTTTGAAATTCAGTTCGTACTTTCTAGTAGCTCTCCCAGTAAATCCAACTTTTATCTCAACCGTCGTACCCTGTTATGTTTACTCTTGAACCACATGAGGTAATGAGTCAAACTCCAAAGTCAGATCTGGAAGATAAAAGGGTCGATAAGGAGAAAGGATGTAATGACATTTAGGAAAATGCCACTGCCTATGTTTTACACTGTGTAAAATTGGCTCCGAACATTTATTAGGAGAGGTTTAAATTCTGTTTACATGGAATCCATGAATAGTTCGACGGACTATATTGTACTGTAGGGTCAGACCTGAAACTATACCCCAAGGAGTATTACGAATCTCAAGGGACACAAAACTTAACGACACGCCAGCCATTAGACAGCCCTGAGGTAGTGCAAGAAACAAATGTCTTCAACAGCTTCAATAATCTATTATAGTAGATGAATTTTATCCTTAGGAGAACTAAGTGGCCTAGCCAGAAAGAAATATTAGTGGGAATCCTGGAGAGGCCACCATTTCGTGTGGAGGGAAATGGCTTCAAATATGGGACCATCATATACTTGCGGATGGTTTAACTCTTGGACATTCCTATGGGGGGGGGACATTGGAGAGGTGAGTTAGCTAGTTAGATGAAGTTTTACGGCTCAGTTTGTAACCAGTTTGGAGAGGTGAGAGGCCCAGCTCTAGCTAAGGCACTGTTCATAGTAAGAAGACTTGTGTCTAAACCCCAGGGTTTGTTAGATAGGCCTTGTGTGATTTTCATACATTTTCTCAATAATTCGGTTATCCTGAATCCAAAAATGCTGGTTTCTATTTTTTCTGACATTATAATGGGACCATTTTGAATTATTTCAAAAGGAACGTCATTTTGTACAGAAAAATGACTATAACTTCCTTATTCTAGAAGCTATAAACATGATTGAGATGGCTGACACCATGTTTTTAATATCCACCAACCCGTTATTAACATCACCGCCGAGCATAAATGACAGCCATGTTAGATTTCAAAACTTTTCATTTAAATCGCTCTGAAATAGCTTTAAATGTTTTGCCATAGCAGGTACGGCTATTATTTAGTCCGAAACCCTATGTTACTAGAGAAACTTATTCATGCAGTAATAATATCATGCGCAAATGGTGACAGGAAAGCTGAATTTCAAGATGGCTCTCATTTCATGATTAAAGGTGGGTAAACCCTGTCAGGATGGGCGTGCATTCTTGTGGTCAATTCACTTACCCTATATATCACGCTATTTTCCTCTCTCAATGAAAGTCGTTGGGCGCTTACAATATTAACATAAACGTTCATAGTACTCCTAAATTATTGGTTAGGCTACATTCAGAGTTACATCGTGGTATTTACAGGCATAGTGAACAGTGATTGGTCTCACCTATCGTAAAGATGTGAACTGTTTCCATAGTATTTAAATTCAATGATGTAGACTATAAGCTTTAGATCGGTATCGCCGTGGACCGCGCTGAGGGGCTAGTGATGAGACTATTAGCTCCATGATGAGGCCAAGAGAACGCAGTCCTATGGTCAGGGTTACCCTTACTAACACAAAAACTTGCACTGATTCTTATTAAAAACGTTTTGTATGAAACTGTAACAGTTCTCGACCTCATTCCACTAAACAAAACCTGCCGTCTCTACGTTAGACCGTGGCCAACTCTTGTGGAGACACTGGCCATTATCATTGACTGGCTGAAAAGAACACATACTGCATATGATCTTAGTAGTGTTAGATGCGATTTCCTAATATCTGACAATCAAAATAAGAACACATAAATTTTCTTGTGCAGCTTTGGGATCTTCTCAAAGAAAGAAAGTGGTGTCGAAATATTCATATCGAAAAGTTTGTTGCATCTAGCTAACGCTTGGCTTTTCGCCGTGTGATCTAACAGATCACGCCATACAACACTCTGTGGCGTCGATAAAAGAGGCTTAATTTATTTTGTTATAACTAATTTCATGGCATGTCTCCTTGTCAAATAAAATAATTTTATAAGA
>WURT03140689.1:0-11237 GCA_009936505.3 Holothuria glaberrima | reverse complement strand
GCCACAACTGGAAAAAAGGCCGTGGCCGGCTCGACTTAAACCAATTGGTTACAAACTGGACCGTAAAACCTCATCTACCTAAGTTACGGAATAGAAGCCATGAAGATAAAAGAAGTAATAGGGGCTACCTGGCCTGGTTGTTAAATTTCAATCTGTCTAATGGAATTGCATACTCTCATGTGCACTTTAAGAATTACAGTGTAGTGAAGTGAGGGTCTTTAAAACCTGAGTCTGCTTTGCAGGCTACAAGTTTGGCAACACCATGAGTATAGATTCATATCATGACTCTATTTACCCACGCGAACATGAACTCACAACAACAAGCAGCTGTCAGCACAACTATATATACTGTTATTATCCAGTTTCCGTTTTTGATCAATATCTCTCTTTGTGGAAACTTCCTTTTGATTTTGAGACCAAGAAATGACTCATAACATCTTTGCAAAATTCGCCCCATTTTGGATAAAAAGCGTCTATTGTGTCATGGGTGCAAATCTTCCACAGTTTAGCTTTCAGTAAAACGACTGGTAACCGCTTACGTAAAACCACAAAGGTGTTTTACTGTTATTATCAGCACAGCCGAGTGTAAAATCAGAACATAAATTGAAAGGATAATCATCATTCCTTTCATAGCCTGGTTGACCACATAAAGATTGTCAAGATACGCGGGGCTGTAAGTTTTAAAAGGGCACCTTTATTCAGATGATACCAGCCTGTCGCCGCAAACGGCTTTACGGCAGATGTTGAACCGCACATTTGTCCTTAGCAGAATAATAGAGCAGTGTGTCAGTGGGCCGGGGTTTCGATTCTCAGTTCTATCAGTTTGAATGGTAGTTCTCCATATTGTAAAAACCAAGAAAGAAATGTTCCCCGGCCGGGCCGGCCCTCACCTTGGGAATTGCTTCCATATAGTCATAGGCGTATGAAGCTGTTAAAGACTGGGGGGGGGGGCTGAACCTTGCTTCGGATCGCCGTCCTGGGGTAGGGGTCTAAGGGTTGTCCCGAAAAAATTTTTGATATTTGAGGGTCCTTAGATGCAATCTGGTGCATCATTTTTGAAAAAAATTAAGGTAAAATACTACAAATTTCTGACATTTCTTAGTCCGTTAGAAAACTTTGTGATACTTGAGGGCCCTTGGATGCAATTTGGTGCATTATTTTGGACAAATTTAAAGGTAAACTACTGCATATTTTTGACATTTCATTGTCCTTTGGAAAAATTTTAATATTTGAGGGTCCTTAGTTGCAATCTGGTGCATCATTTTGGAAAAATTTAAGGTAAATTACTACAAATTTCTGACATTTCTTAGTCCGTTAGAAAATTTTGTGATACTTGAGGGCCCTTGGATGCAATTTGGTGCATTATTTTGGACAAATTTAAAGGTAAACTACTGCATATTTTTGACATTTCATTGTCCTTTGGAAAAATTTTAATATTTGAGGGTCCTTAGTTGCAATCTGGTGCATCATTTTGGAAAAATTTAAGGTAAATTACTACAAATTTCTGACATTTCTTAGTCCGTTAGAAAATTTTGTGATACTTGAGGGCCCTTGGATGCAATTTGGTGCATTATTTTGGACAAATTTAAAGGTAAACCACTGCACATTTTTGACATTTCATTGTCCTTTGGAAAAATTTTAATATTTGAGGGTCCTTAGACGCAATTTAGTGCATTATTTTTGGACAAATGTTAAGGTTAATTACTGCAAATTTTTTAAGTCTCTTTATAGTTCTTTGGAAATTTTTTTGGATGTTTGAGGGTCTATAAATGCAATCTGGTGCATTATTTTGGACAAAATTTAAGGTAAATTAGTGCAAGATTTTTATTTTTCTTAGCCCTTTGGAAAATTTTTTGATATTTGTGGGTCCTTAGATGCAATTTGGTGCATTATCTTGGACAAAGTTTAAGGTTAGTTACTGCACATTTTTGACATAACTTAGCCCTTTGGAAAATTTTTTGACATTTGAGGTCCTTAGATGCAATCTTGGGCATCATTTTGGCGGACAAATTTATGCTAATGTAAATTACTGCTAATTTTTGACATTTCTTACAGAAGAGACAAATAACGGGTTTTCGTGCTTGGAAAGTGGGGGGGGGGGGGCTAAAGCATACTTCCGCCCCTACAAATTTCGATGGGGTGGCGCCCCCAGCCCCCCGTTTCCTACGCCATTGCATATAGTACAAGTTTGGGCAGTTCGAACCCTCGCCCGCATCTAAAATTACAAGTGTAAAGTTGGTCCCGGACAGATATTCTGATTGTATCTGAGGAACAAGATAAATTGGCATCTGTGGAGTAGGGTTGGACGATATAAAGAAAAGAAATCATATCTATATATCGCGAAAATATCGCCAAAATATTTCGCGATATATCGCCAAAACAGATTAACCTGTTGTAGACAAGGCTAAATGTGCCTGAAATATGCTTAAAAAAATTACACCTTATTTTCTATATAAAGGCGAAATCGAGGAATAAATACTGAACTTATAAACACTGTTTCATCTTCTAGATTTTAATTAGGCCTATCGAAATTTCAGTCCCCAAAACGTTGAAGCTACCCCTTTGATCTTTCGATCAAGCAACTACTTTTTTATATCGTCATATCGTGATATGGAGAATTTCATAATGCATATCGCGATATGGACTTCTGGCAACGATATATATATATATATATATATCGTATATTGCCCAACCCTTCTGTGGAGGAACTACCAGGTACTTTCTACCAGGCAGCCCCCTAGCTGGTACTACTTGCATTAACTAGCTAGGCAAACGATAAAATAGTTTTGAATCCCCTTCCTTTGTTTCTCTACCCACGTATCATATGCTATCTCAGGCTTAGAAACATATAGCTATACGTTGTTGAAAAAGAAAAGTAGCCCTTTGCAAACCGGATTTAATAAAAACGTTGATAAGCTTCACAACAATGTTGTTTTTGTTTTTGTGTGTGTGTGTGTTTTATTTAAACAGAGACCTGATGTACGTAATAAATTGTATAGACCCTGACACAGGCCTGAGATCAAGTTATGTGATTACATGTTCTAACTAAGGACTGATCTGGTAATTTCAAACAAACAAAAATCTCGTAAAATAATCTAGGTAAAACTGCCATGCAGTTACTGGGTACCGTTATAAAGAAAATAAAAAAGAGGAAACTGTGGCAATTTGCCCACTTTACGATAACATTCTGTGACCTTGATGAGAATTGAGAACAGGGAGTTGCTATTTGAATAGCAACTCCCTGATGAGAACTGGAGGTATTTTTTCACAAAAATAAGCACTCTTTAATACGAGATACCTTGAGTTAGGAAAAAGTATTGCTACGAGGTTTAGAGGGCATGGACAGAATTGGATTTTTTCTCTTTCACATGAGACCCTTGTAAAAAGACACTGGAAATGCCTTTATCCTTTCGAAGAAGGATCATATGTACCTTTCTCTAGCGTATATGGCAAACAGGATAGTTGCAGGAGTATAATACGTCTGTCTGGCAGGCAGTCTCCACACGAGCTCACCGTAGTCGTTGGAATTGGTTTTTGGGTGCGGGAGCAAAATAAAAATGTATCGTCAGTGGCCTCATGAAGGGTTTGTGAATACTATATATATTTGGACTGCTGCCGTGAGGTGGCGCGTAGCATACCAGGATAACTTTTGCCCAAAATTGCTCCCAGGAAGCAGGAAATGGCACTACCTAGGCCTTGTTTGTGGATCTAAACCGTTATTTCGAGATTTAATTCTGTAGAAATTAAGTATGTAAACATCTCCTGAAAAGAAAGGTAAATTAACGTTTTGTTACAAGGATAATCCGGATGGGGACCTTTTCCTATGAAAGTCTACTCAGACACTCAAGTCTTTGTGGAGAGCAGGGGTGGCGCCAGGATTTGCCAGACAGGGGGGCTAGGCCGGCTGAGCCCGAATTTTCGTTGACCTTTTTTGTTTTGTTTTGTTTTTTTTTTTTTGCTTTTTTGCACATACTTGCACTATCCGAATTTTGGAGGACCTTTTTTTTTGGTTTTTTTCCAAAAAAAACTTTTTTTTTTGCTTTTTTCCAAAAAAAAAAAAAAAACAGGTTCCTGCTCCCCGACGACACCCATTTTTCTGATCCGATGGGGGGGGGGCTAGACTTCCGATGGGGGCTGTAGCCCCTGGCGCCACCCCTGGTGGAGAGACTTGTGATAATGTTGTACCGACATATATAGTAAACACATAGCCTGTGTTGGATTACAAAAATAGGGTAACCATCAGGGTCAGGGGAACGGGGGGGGGGCAGAACTGTAAGAGGGGCAGGAGAGGTGCAAGTCATGCAAAATTCAGCTTGCTCGCATTTCATTTTGATGGGTAAAGTAATAGGGCGGAGACCGTCTTAGAAGCTTGTTCCACCTTCAGGTTTTCTCGCTCGCACCCAGGTTTGGCTAGGCCTCATCTAAGTATTCCCCCCCCCCCCCCCGTGTTGAGAGTAAAGGCTGATTTATACTTCAGTATCGCGCTATAAAGCTACAAAAGTTGAACACTGTTCAATCTGAGCTATGTCCGTGTGATTGGCCCGGAAGAGCAAAGGATGGCCGCATACGGTTATTGTAGCTTTATGTATAGCGCTTTAATTTGGAAGAATTACCCGGCCTTAATGTGACAGAGGGAAAGATGTTTCAAAATGCGGGATATCTATGTGAGGCCATTCGCAGTAATTTCCTGATACCGTTAACAGGTTAGTACGCCATAGTCATGTAAGAAGCTTCTCATGTGGATCTTGTTGCGTGAAGTCAGTGCGTTAGCTTCGTTGTGACTGCTAAGAACATTGCCAGTTCCCTCTCCGTATTTCAGTAACATTAAACTAATTAAGTAAAGTGTGAGTATCTGTAGGCTGGAAAATAACCCTTGTCTGGTAGCAGGTGAACATATACGATCCTTAATAATTCTGAGTCTCTCTAATTCTGGAAAAATTGGTAGGTGAAGATTGACAGGAGTAGGGAGACGACTTAGGATGGAAAGCTCGAAGATTTAAAATGTAAGAAGCATTGAATACTGTAAAACGCTCTTTCAAGATGTTCTGCTGTCATATTTACTAGTGCTTCTCTATGCTATCCATTAATGACACACTAGCGAGCCTTAGCACTGTGTTGTGAAGGAAGAATTTTCAAAGGTTTGCAGAGATTCTTAGAGATTAAATGGCGGATAGTCTGTTACTATCTATAAGTAGATAATTAATTTTCCAGTCTCGGAATTTGAATTAAAACTTCCGTACGGATGAAGAGTAACGAAAGCAAATGAAGACTTGTGAAGCATGTACCTCACCTCCATTGACTAAGGTTTATATTCCAGATGTGACATATCCATCAAGTGAGAAACCGATCGAAACAACGAGAGCTGATTTTTAGCTTAACTTTAAAGACGTTGTGTCTCACACGAGGTGTCGAGAGACCAAAGTTGAAGTGGATATAATTTTACGTAAGAAAGGTTCTTTTATGAAATTTATGTATCAATAAACCCTTGAGAGTGGGCAATTTGCAGTCTATATTTTCTTATCATCCAAAACCAAAAGTAAACATCCTTGTGTTCTAGAATGCGTTATTAAATGTACTGATGAAGCGAAATTGTATGCTGTGGTGTCGTTGTTGGTACCTTACGCAGGAACCATAATACGGGGAATTTAGTGATTTCAGTCCCCAAATACTTTCTAACCTCCTCACTCAAACAGAAGCAAAAACAATTTTTTTCTAAAAGTGGGAATTTTAAAACCATGGTATTGTATTACAGACGATATTTTAAAACAAATTAAAAGGACTGGGAAAGGCTATTTTAGGTAATATGGTACGCTTTCTGCCAATTGTGGCGGCGCCCTGCTTAGTTAGTGCCACATATAATAAACCCCAAATTTTGTCCCTGCAACCACTTTTGAACGTACGTACAATAATCCCTCTGACTGTCACATCACTGACACCGAGTCTTAGTTCCTTTCTTTACTGAAACTTGCCTTCTTCGATTTTGAAGCAAGATTTAATGGTCTGTCTTTGGTGCTGCTTATAAATTTTTAATAC
Organism: Holothuria glaberrima; assembly: GCA_009936505.3. Taxonomy (NCBI): domain Eukaryota; kingdom Metazoa; phylum Echinodermata; class Holothuroidea; order Aspidochirotida; family Holothuriidae; genus Holothuria; species Holothuria glaberrima. The sequence continues at coordinate 5,204 of WURT03140689.1, read as the reverse complement.
GTCATAAGTCGTCATGGCCCAGCCCAGTCCAGCTCATGTCCTTTCTATGTAGATTTCAAAAGTTGCCTGACCTGCTCCCAACATTATAGGCTCTTTTCTGAACGCTAACTTGCATGGTCTTGTTGAGAAAGATAATTCATTTGTTAAAATGGGATTTCCATTCTCACATGTGTCAATGTACCGTGGAGTGTATAGCTGAATGGGGCGACCTACCCATATCGGAAAATATGGTACTTTCGTAGACACAGTCTTGTAGTGCGAGTACAAACTCCTGAGTACGAGTACAAGGCCTCGAGTACGAATGCGAGTACGAGTACAAAGCCATGTGTACGAGTACGAGTACTTGATTTTCAAATTTTCTGAGTACGAGTACGAGTACAAGTCCAAAGCCATGAGTACGAGTCCATAGCCATGAGCACGAGTACGAGTGCAGAAAAATGTACTCGAGTCCGAGTACGAGTACATTTCTGAGTGCATGTATAGGCTGGAGTAATATAACAGCAGCAACGTGCAGTTGTCTTTAAGGTAATTTGAAGGCTTTTATTGTCTTTAATTAAAGACGTTAATCGTCTTTAATTGTCTTCAAGGTTGAGGTTGGAGTTGGCCTGGTGATCTGAGTGTACTGCCTTGCATACCAGAGGTCCCTGAATGATCCGGTGGGTATCTGGTTGTCCGAAAAGGGAACTTGTGCCATTCAGCTAGTCGTCCTCTCTTTTTGGCTCAGCCGTCAATCAGTAAGGCAGAGCAAGAAACTTCCACCCTTTGAAAAGTATCTTAAAACTTGGGATGCATTCACGTCCGTCAGATGAGGACGTTAAATGGCGGCCCCGAGGAAGAACTGGGGGGGGGGGTATCAATACACGCGCCCCTACCTCGTTAACCTCTGAGCACTAGTCAAAAGGAGCAGGTGAATCTCACTGGTGCTCATCACTCTGGTATAGGGTCCTTGATGAGCTCAGTGGCGTTCTTACCCTGAATCGCTGAACTTGTAACTGTTTGTCTGTTTGAAAACCTATTACAACCAAATGTTGCATTTGATTTCTATATACCATGAAATGCTGGAGACTGATTCTAGAGATGGATAAAATTATATCTGTGGTGTAATTATGATTATTTTTACTATAAAAACGCTTTGCCTTCTTCACTTTGTCGGACCTTAAGCAGAAATATTAACTTGGGGTTTAAAGCCGAATGACCAACCTGCAAGAAAGTCTATTTTCTACTGCAAAAATCTCAACTTGCGAAACCTTTATATTGAAAACTTGCAATGACACTTAGAAGCCATCGTGGTATACTGAGCAGTGGTATTTGGGAAGTAAAGAATAATTCAACAGTCGTGTCTATGGTATTTTGTTCTAAACAGAAACCCAATGTTTAAATGTTTTTTTTCAAAGTAGTTTCTCTTAGTAAAAAATATTTTTGTAAACTGTAGTCTGCCACAAAACAGGTTTTCAAATTCAGTGGAAGGACAGAGGTTTGAATTTACCAATAAAAAGGCACTAATTGAGATTGAGTCCAGCCTGCAAAGAAAACTGATTAGCCTATACAGGTGTCATTTTGAATTTTGGCTTGTTTCTTACTAGGGTTTGTCACCTTTGAAGATTTTAGGACTGATCCAAGTAGGCTGTTAAAACACTGGTCAGTTTAGATTTGGCTTCTAAGTTCAAATGCATACTCTCCACATGCCACAGGTACATGTCATCCAGTATCAAATCTTCGGTAGAGTGCACATTTGCCAAAAACTTGAAGTAACATCAGCTGAGTTACTAAGTTTTGAGAGGTTATAGACTAATAAAATAATCATTCAAGATAATTTCAAACACTGAAGATAGTTCTAGACTATATTACGGCAAGATGTTTCCTTTTAAAAGAGGGGGCCAAAGTACTTAAATGCATGAGATGATAATAATTTAGTATCCCTATAAAAGCGATAGATACTGTAGTATTTTCTTCAGTTTGTTCAAAGGCTTTAAGCCTTTGTTACTTTACTGCTCCTGAAAATCAAGTACTCGAGGCCTTGTACTCGTACTCGTACTCGGGAGTTTGTACTCGCACTACTAGTCTGCTGTGAACATTGTTTTGGACAGGGGATGAGAGGGGTCTAAGGGGAGGGGATATCCTCCTCCCTCGAAAAATTTTGATTATTTGAGGGACCTTACATGCATTTTGATGCAATGTTTGAGAAAATTTTAAGTTAAATCCTGCCAAAGTTTTGACAAATATTCTAGAGACTGAGGGAGTTAAAGGCTGTTCAATGATTAATATATTAAATAATAATTTAAGTGGCTGAATCTGATGCTCATAAATATGCCCTGAATATGAAATTGCAAATGGGCTGAAATCGACGTTCTTTTTGCTCTAGGGGGCTACCGCCCCCAGCTCCCTCCCTTGTAAGCCTATGTTTTCATCCAAGCACCGTTAGTGTTTACAATTACTTTATAAATACAACCTTTACAGCGATAACACAAATTAACAAACTAGCAGTTTCTCCCCCCCCCCTCCCCTCCCCACTTTTGGAACTGGATCTGCGTCCCTGCTATCAACTGGCCCCTCAGGCAGGCCTGCTTCTTGAATTTTCACTGGCCAGCGTTAAACTTCCCTCTGGTCTTCGGCTAAGTAAACTTAATGCAGATCCAGCTATGGATAAGGTCAGAGGCTCACAACAGTCAGACAGTTATGCACCCTGCGGAGTTGCCTACGTAGCAGGCTGTACGGCATATTCGCTGTTTAGTGGTTTGGGAAGCAGAGAAGCTGAGCAAACAGAGTCCGCTCCACGGGGTCGGAGGTAGATTTCCAACTTATTCCTGGTATAGTAAACCAACTTTGTCGCTCTGATTCAGGGAGGGAGCTAGCTATCCAGATTAATGGGCAGCTTTGGACTCATTTCGTGTCTCTTTGGAAAGTGCCCCTTCTTTGCAAACGGGTCCCCTTTCTTAAAAAAAATGTTAATTTAAAAATCGGTGGAAAAAGGTTGTGGCCTCCCTTGTTGCCAGCTTCACCCAACTTAGACCCATGATGCCACATAGTCACTCTCAAGGTTTTGGGGGAAGACATGACTTTAAACGAAAAACAAACTTGCAGTTGCTTGTAAAGAACCATCACTTTATATTAACACGGAATAGTCCAGTCAGTTGCCTCGTTCTCAATTATCGTGTTAATTTTTACATTGTTGTTCAGGAAGTGCGTTAAATTATTTAATGAACAACAGATGTCTTAATTAGCTGCTTACGTCAGTTCGGGTCTATCGGAAGCTGTTAAGGCTCTATAAGTTTTGACATACAGTATTAACGTTTAACATGCGAGTTGCTGTAAGTGGGTTAATTCAAAGTGAACATGAACATTACACAATCTGGTTTCCTGGTAGGAGCGTCGATTTGGTTTTGGAAGTGGGGGGGGGGGGAATCTGGCCTAAAACTTCTCTCCTATCCTGGTGAGGAGTCTAAGAGGAGGGGCCCAGATGCAAAATGGTGCCAAATGTTTCAATATTTGGGGTACTATGAAAACTGGGGGTCTGTTTCATTGGCCAAAGGAAAAACTGCATGCAGGCTCAGCCAGGGGGTGGTGCTTGGATTTGCAGACAGTTGGGCCAAGCGCCCTGACTGGGGGCCAGCTACTCCTAAGCCCCGACAGATGCAGTGGGTTGCGGAAATGATACCGAAAGCAAAATATAAGGCGCGTGAAGCGTGCCGAAAAATTGGAGTTATATTGAAAAAGAATTCATATTTCTGCTTTCATTAAGAAAAGTTGAAAAAGTTTGGGTTTTTATTGGAAATTCTGCCCTACTTAAGAGCACACCTAGACATTTGATGGTACCTGTATGTAGGTACACACATGTGTATACTGTGTATGGAAGGTGGTGATTGAAGTTAATTGGCTTTTATTGGTAACCTGATATCTTTTTAGTGGGAAAAGGAAATGATACTCCAAAAATGTACAGTGGTGTGACACATGTGGTCCACTTTAATGTACCAATGGGCTGTGTACATACCTGTGTACAGCAGCATTGTACAGTATATTACTGTACAAAGAACTGTACAACTGTGGCCCATACAACCATACAATACATATTGACAACATTATGAAGGAAACACCGTAAGGGTTCTTTGTATTAAATAAAAGTAAAAGGCCAATTTTCTTTTTCCAAAAGCTCTAGGCCACCAAAATAACCCAATTAAATACCAATCACCAAAAAATTAAAACTACAGAGGTGTACATGCAGTACTGTAGCCTATGTATACATGTTTAGCATTCCAACAGGTACTGTACTGTACATATGCACTTCAAAAAAGTGAAACTTATGTACTTTGAAAAATTTAAAAAAAAATCTAGGAATTAAATCTTCAGAAAATTTTAATATGTTGGGGATAGATATATCTTTCTAAGAAAAAATTATCAGAATTTTTGAACTTGAACCACGTTGACCTTTTTGACCTTGAAGATGCGCCATTTTGTGCGATGAAGCCATTTTAGTAGCCCATAAATAATGAATAGAAATATCTAGAACTCTGAAACTTAGTATTTTGTAAGTACTTTGTATTTCAATGACACAGAAAAAAAAAACTCCCGGAGATTTTATGACTCCATCTGTGATAATCTTGCTCCTGAAAATACTCCGTGTGGCGCAATTTGGTGCAAAATGACATGTTTAGGGCAGCGTTTCTAAACATTGCACAACAGGAAATCAGTATAAACATCATTCTGTATTCTCTGTGTACCAGTTAAGTACCTCCATAAAATACAGGGATGTAGGTGTAATACTTACAGAGATATTGATACCTAAACTTGGCCAAATGTGTGGCAGTAATAGTCAAAAACGCAATTTTTGGCCTTTTTAGGTGACCATAACTCCACAAAACAACATTCCAAAAGCTTCATACTACAGAAACCTATTCTTTGGGATGGTCTCATTAGGTAAATATCATTACAGGCTGGTGAGATACGTATTTGCTGAGAAATAAGACCGTCTCATTAGGTAAATATCATTACAGGCTGGTGAGATACGTATTTGCTGAGAAATAAGACCTCAAACTTGACAAAAATGCCAAAATATCACTTTGCTGCCAATTTGCGAAATTTCAAGGAATTTTAAATCGGTCAAAATTCAACGAATTTTGCTAAAATTTTCAGAATATGCTCTTTCCATGACAGTCTATTCACACAAATATTTTGAGAATTTTTTGAGTCGGTCGAGCAACAGCCTCCGG
>WURT03140678.1:0-11237 GCA_009936505.3 Holothuria glaberrima | reverse complement strand
ATTTGCCAGCAATATGTGCGTATTTCATTTCTATATGGTTATTCCTACAAAATAGTTCATAAAATACATAATAATATATCTCCTTATGTATACAAAATACCGACATTATGCACCTAATCGCATATTTTCACATTAAAAAAACAAAAAAATTCACACCGTGGGAGGGGGACACCCCTCCCACACCCCCTCCCACACCCCCTAGGTACCGAGTTGTTTATTGCTTGGGTTTCGCAAAGTTAGCGTTTGAATTAGTTAATTCAAGGCCAGCCCCCTCTTACAAAAAATGATGTTATTTTTTAAGCTGAATAGGGCTTTCCCGTCTCAGACAGCCCTTGTTACAATTTTATGCACTAGATCCGAGCCATATGCGTACTCTTTCGATGTTTGTTGGAAATGTTTCAAAAAATATATTTCACGTTCCATTTTGTCTGAGCGATTACAGGGGCAATGGTTATCAGTCCGGGGGATTCTCCCGTTTGTAAGGGCAAAAGAACTTTACCGAATGGGGGAAGAGTTACGCAACGCATCAGGACGTACTGACGTGGTGAACCACCGATTAGGACGTAATTTTTGGTAGCTATGATGATATACAATTATCAAATACACATATTATTCCGCAGTTACCATGTTAGACCGACAAGTCTGCAAGGAGTTTCCAAATCTCGCTCGCCACTGACAATTTTCACAAAGAATGCCGGGTTGTGGGTAAGGCAAATTGGTGGCGCCCATAGTCAATATCTCTCCCTATCGTGGGAAAAGTCGATTATCCCCAAAAGGAGGAATCTCCCGGAGTGGTTATCAGAAAGCTTCCAAACTAAGGTTAACAGCTCCGTCTAAGCATATGCATCAATTACATGTATAATAGGTCATTAAAAATAGTGTTTGGAGGAATAAAATGACCGACCCAGCTGCCCAGGCTGGCTGAAACTGTGGGAGTGTGTCGTCGGAACTTCCAGAAAATGAGATTCGGGCCCCTCATATATATATATATATATATATATATATATATATATACAGGATACCCTTAGCTTGGTTTTGCCCGAGAATACTGCACGACAAAAAAAAAAATTAGACACATGAGGTATCAAAACATGAGGTATCACCCGAATTCAAAGGAAGGGCCGGGGGGGGGGTTGCCGTATTGATGTACTACCCGAGAAGTTGCCATTTTCTTTTCTGACGTGTCAAATGACCAACAAAAACGCGTTTTTTGACGTCAACGCAAGTCCTGTATAGTAAACCTGAGAAGGCAAATTGTAGCAACCCTTAACATTCCACTTACATGGTAATACGATTGCAGTGTACGAAGTGGTAGTACGTTGTAGGTATCGTTACCGCAGTACGGTGTCCTATACTCACTCTCGGCGTCTCGCATTCTGGTGTGTATGGGGCCCTTTCTTTCACTCGGGTGTCCTGATTGCCCGTATGTTGATTGCTGTTGAAGAAAAGCCATTACAACTCGGGAGTAATTAATTAGTTGTTGAAGAAATGATCACCGTTTTTATAAAGCATGTCATTCGTCCACTAGCAGGTAAGATGAATATTGTAACATAATAATGTTTGCTAAATTAACGAAACTTAGAAAAAATCGGTTCTGTGATAAATTTTGGAATTTTAGTCACTTTGATTGTGCCTCTCTCCCGGTCCCTTGTAATACAACATGGCCGTCAACAGGGTGAATGGAGGGGGGGGGGTTGGGGACATGTCCCCTACTTTTGAAACACACACCTCTTTTTCCAAATCCCGAGCCGAAGTAGTAGGTACATGTATGAAACCTTAGCTTTTAATATGACTAACTCAATGGAATAGATCTCGAAAGTGGTGGAAACGGCCATTTAGTAGATTAAAATGAAGGGATAGTGCATCAGATTGAACCACATTTCATCTGAAAACAAAATGTTATTTTTCCTCGGGGCCCTTAAGAAGGTTTCGAATTCGTTGTTTTACTGCTTGGGTTTCGCAAAGTTAGCGTTTGAATTAGTTAAGTCAAGGTCATGTCCCCTTTCACAATAAATGATGGTGCTTTTTTAAGCTGATAGGGCTTCCCCGTCTCCGACAGCCCTGGTCACAATTTTCTGCACTAGATCCAAGCCATATGCGTACTCTTTAGATGTTTGTTGGAAATGTTTCAGAAAAATATATTTCACGTTCCATTTTGTCTGAGCGACTGCAGGAGCAATGGTTATCAGCCCGGGGAATTCTCCCGTTTGTGAGGGCAGCACAATTTTACCGAATGGGGGAAGACTTATGCAACTCATTACGACAACTGACCTGGTGAACCTCCGACAAGGACGTAGTTTTGGTAGCTATGACGATGTACAATTATGACATACACATTTAACTCCGCACTTACCATTAGACCGACAAATCTGCAAGGAGAGTCCAAAACCTCCTCGCCACTAACAATGTTCACAAAGAATGCCTGGAATTGTAGATACAAAAGAGATCAATGTTTCTCCCAATCGTGGGAAAAGTCAATTATCCCAAAAGGGGGAATCTCCCGACGCGGATATTACAAACTTAAGTTAATAACTCCGTCTAAGTGTATGCATTAATTCCACGTGTGATAGCTCATTAAAAAGTACTAGTTGGAGAAATAAAATGACCGAACCAGGCTGCATGAAACTGTGGTAGTGTGTCTTCGGAATTTCCAGAAAACGGGATTCCTGTCCCCCATATAGATGTATAGGATGTCCTTTTTTCTTGGGGCTGAGCTTCATTTTACCCGAGAATACTGCCCGAAAAAAGAAATGAGAAATATGAGGTATCACCGCAATTCGAAGAAAGGGCCGGGTGGATTGTTTCATGATTGATCTGCTTATAGGTGTCTCATGCTGTCCTTGTTGCAGTAAATTAAACGAACCTCGGTAAGAAGACTATGATGGTTGCATACGGACTCAGTTTTTAGTCAGAATAGCCTTAATTATTGTTGTTTATCTCGTTAAATGCTCTTTGAACGCTGAAAAGATTGATCCGTATATTTTGAAAGCGTCTCAACCTTGAGACACAAATAACGGATGTTCCAAACATTGAAACTAAAGTGACAAAATGTTTTTTAATTATCTTGCAGTAGGTGTAATCAGCAACACACCACGTGCACAGTGCGCTAGTTGACCTTCGTATCACCTTATGACATACCAATTCGCCGGGGTATCTTCTTTAATTTCATGAAGCTGTGTACTTAAGTTTTTCCCAGTACATCGTGCTATGAGGTGATCCTTCATTGCCAACTTTGTTGGTAATTAGTTAGACACGTCGATTTCTTTTGTCTTAGAATTCTTGACAATGGCAGGAAAGAACATCTACTTGACTTTTTCCAATGGAATCAAAGTACCTCAGATTGGTCTTGGCACTTACAAGGTAGGTGAAATAATCTACATCCTCGCTGCAGCATGCACTGGTGTTTGCACACAAAAGTTGCCAGTGTATGGTAAGAGTCTCCGTAGCTGGTCGTGCGATTGCTCTCTTAAAACCGGGCATTTCTGTAGACCTAACTTGCAGGCAAGTGCACATCGAAGCCCTTTGAAGATAACAAAAGCTTTGGCGTGTAAGTTTGTTTATTACTAAATAAATGATTGTTGATTGATACAAATGTTATTACTACTGTCAGCACCCAACCGCAAATTTGTGTAAGCTCAGTGGAATGCCTTAATATATCACCGTGCCACACTGATGTATCTCCCCCCCCCCCCTCGAGTGTCCATAGAGACAAACCTTTGGTTACCCGTACAGCACCCTGTTTCTGCTTCCGTTTTCAACTTCCACAGGGGAAACTGTATGGTCTATGAGTTTTATGACCTCAGCCAAATTGCATCTTATCTTTTGGCAGTCAGATGTTCTCATTTCAGTGTTAAGTGTTTATGCGCTCACCTTGACAGTAGAAGCAGATCAGATGAACAACTAAGCTGTAGTTTTAATATACATCCCAGTGACCCTTATGCCCCAAATTCTCGTTTGAAATGTGACCCTGAAGTTTTCACACTATGTAGTGTGCACACTTTTCAAGGCTTTTGTGCACACATAGACTCTACTGTGCACCCATATGCACACTCACACACAGTACCGACTGTGATCGCTCACAAAGAGATCCAGATTTAGCGCCAATGAATCAAGCATGCGTAATTTAATCATATCTTCTACTCAACACCCAATCCATAAGATGTTATCGTTCATGGTATAAAGTCTCGAGACTTCTAACCCTAACCTTTTTCATGTCTCCACCCCCAACCTTAACTTTGTGACATGATAACATGCATGATATGCATGTCTCGAGACAAGAATGTGATACATTACAAAACAAAACGCAAGGATTTGGTGTACTCAAATCGTTACATCCGAATAATTGATATCTTTCCCCTCGCTGTCCTTCGAAGAAAAACTCATCGTAGATTGCTCCTTGAACAGTGCTGTGTAACGTGTCTCTGTTGCACTTCTCCACGGATGTGAGTAGCTGTATTGAATTTGAGAGAACCTTGTTATTAAGAACAATTTGAAATTTCGCATATTTATTGAAAAAAATTTGAAACGAAGTAATCTATTAAATAAACTTTGAAAAGTTCAACTATATATTGATGAAAATTTGAAAATGTTGAATTATTTAAGATGACATTTTACAAATTTTGGATTTTACAAAAAGAGTTTTCCCCTTTGGGAAAATTAAGTCAACCGTCGGAGCGACTGGTCGCTGTGGATTATTTACATACTTTGTCGTACCCATTTTGGCTCAGGCCCGACACGGTGAAGGGGAAAATTCCCCCACGAGAGTCGGAGGGATGATGTCGGCCATCCTTCCCCGACCAGGGAATGGTCACGCTTCCAAAATTTACTCAGGAGTACCCTACGTAAAACTAAGCCATGACACGATTACTAGCTCGCTACGTTATCTGTAAGAGGCAAAAAGTAATGTATCAGTTTTGCCTTCTGTTCAATTTTCTTCGTCGTTAGTCCAAACCTGGAGAGGTTGAAAATGCCATAAAGACAGCCATTGCCACCGGTTATCGTCATTTGGACTGTGCTTTTGTTTACGAAAACGAAAAAGAAATCGGTGACGCCTTGCATGAAATACTCACCGGTGGTACCATTACGAGAGAAGACTTATTTGTGACCACCAAGGTAAGGCTTTTCTCAAATGATTACATTACACTTGTAATTCATCTTCTTTTGCAACTGACTGAACTATTTTTTCGTCCAATACTTGCAGAGTCGTGGTTACGGACAACTCTCCGGAAAACCCCTTTCGTTGGACAATTCTCGTCAACGATAGTTCAAGTCTTGTGCTGGGGAAGTTATTTAACTTTATGTAACTGTCATGGTTGGAAATTGTACGAATGGAATTTTCCGGGGTAAAATATCCGATGGCAATATTCCCGGGGGCGAAATTGCCCTTGTGGGAATTGTCCGGAAGGGAGATGTGAGGGAGGGTAATGGTCAGTCATTACAGAATTTAGCAGTGATGTGACTGACTGCATGGCCAAGTGGTTAGAGCACCCGACTTGCAGCCGGGAGGTCTAGGGTTCGAATCCTGGCCAGGTCATACCAAAAACTTTAAAAACTAGAACCTACTGCCATTGTGCTTGGTGCTCAGCATAAGCGATGGAGTGGGGAAAACAAGCCAGTGAGCCACAACTGGAAAAAAGGCCATGGCCGGCTCGACTTAAACCAATTGGTTAGAAACTGGGCCGTCAAACATCATCTAACTAACTAACTTAGCAGTGATGTGCCAGCTTTGCACCTGGCTATTCCCATTGCATCTGAAAATGAGCAACGAGACTAGCTACGTTGTAGATATTTCGCTATTTTCTTTTACCTGATATAATTTTATAAGCATTTGAGTTATGAGGTCCTCGCTAAAACCAGCGCCAAAATTGTTATAATTTATTCCTGTCTAGATAGCTATGTTCTCTATTAACATTGAGACGTCCATTTATCAGTTTATTTTGAGGATATGCTATACTTTTCATGCTATAATGAAATGTTCGTGAAGTTTCCCCCTCTTTTGTTTTGGATTTCTCTGTTCACAGTACACGTAACAAACGTAATATAGCGTACGGGCGTGTATTTGAAGACATTAAACAAAGGTAAAATGAGGTGTTTGACCTGAAAGTCTGCCATCTTGCCAGATATTCAGGACGTGAATTTGACCCCAAACGAAGGGATAGAACCATAAAAACGACACTCTCCAGAAATCTACACATCGTTTTTAAAGGGTACGTAAACCTGTAAACCCAAGTTGAGTAGTATGCCACCTTCAAATCTAAACTGTTGGTAAGGAGTTATTCAACTTGGTTAAAAGTTAACCTTTATATGGTTACTTTTTTGACCAACTGTGGGTAGTGCTTGACCCAACATTTTAGGAGGTGGAGTTCGTGCCCAACATGAGTAAAATGTACCCAACTGTCGTTAGAGAGTAGCTTTCTTTGCGAAGGATCTTTGACTGAAAGGCCCGAGCGAAAGAACTACTGAAGAAGAAATGTTCCTGTGGCTTTTCTTATTTTGCACACTTGAAGTTCAAAGTGGGCTTTTTAAAACGTGGAAATAGGGATGTGTCCCTAACAGTGTCAGTAGACAATCGGCTCATAAAAGGGCAAAATGTCACCAAAGTTTAATTACGTCCCAAATCATTTTGCAGCTTTAAGCCTTTTTTTAAAGACCTCAGTAAATGATCCACCCAACGGTACTACTCCTAGCTATGTATCTACAGCTATAAAAGCTGGTCCCTGTCCCTGTCCCGACGTTGTCGATCTGCACTCATCCTTCAGTTAGTAAACTTTTATCACCATCCACAGCTATGGGCAAATTTTCATCGACCAGACATGGTGGAGCAAGCAATACGTTTAAGCTTGAAAGATCTCCAGTTGGAATACGTAGACTTGTACTTGATGCACTCGCCGATGGGAGCACAGGTAAAACATGTTCCTGTTATTATGAATATGTTAAGATGCTGTAAATGCAGTCGATAAAATTAAATGTGACTGTTCGTCAGTTTTGCAGATAGCAGTTTCGTCGATTATTATTCCAGTTATTCGGCTTTTGTTACAATATTGACAACATGCACAGTGGCGTAGGCAGGATTTCTCTCAAGGGGGTGGGGCATGCAGTATGTTATGTGATCGTCGTCCTGGGGAGGGGTTTAGGGGAGGGGAGGGGATGTCCCCCTCTGAAAATGTTTAAAATGTTAGGTGTCCTTACATGCAATCTGGTGCCACATATGCTTACCTTTTGAAGTAAAATTTGTGTTACAAAATTTGCGTATTTTTAGTATCTAAAAAAGAAAATGGGATCCGTGAGGGGGGTCATAGCCCAATGGCGTCTCCTGTGTACGCCTCTGAACACCGCAGTGCATCAAAGTCTGGTGTAGAGAGTACTGAGAATTTCAAGTTGTACACTTTACTTCGTTTGATATCCTTGGATTAATAAGGCTGTTAAATTTTTTGTGCGCCTACCACGAAAAATATTTATGAACCTGAATATGTCTTTGAAGTACAGTTATTAAATAATATTACTCCAGGTAACCCATGGACTCAAAAATGTCTTTGAAGTGTGATAAAATGTTGTATAAGATGGTGTGATCTTTGGCACCGCAGCACTACAAATCTAGATATTGGTTGTTTGCTCTGTGATTCAATGAGCTGTTACGTAGGATACCGATAGTCACGTAGGAAAACCACTCAAGTGCTTGCAGAGCACGTGACATCATGCTATTGTAGCTATCGTATACATTCACCTTTACAAAGTTCATCCTGTGCAAAAGCCAAAGATGATCTTAGATGCAAAAAGTTGATTGACGTTTAAAACGGAGAAGGGGACACTGCTTTTTCTGGATCTTCTTGCCATACACCAGTATGCAAAGAGTATTTAAAGAAGCAAGCTGCAATATCTACCTTGGAGAGGTAACTTGCCCTTTTTTAATATTTTGGGTGACATTAAGAGACTAGGCTGTAAGGGAAGTATACAGCCAAACAGTAAGTATACCAAACCTTTTTGATAGCAGTTGTAGAAGTTTCATGTAACACTGAACAGCTGAAAACACTTTTCTTGTCGTCTAATATACTCCTGAAAAGGATGCCGGGACGAAGCTCTTGTAAGATTGAACCAACTTTCATTGTGTTTGTGACGCAACATTTAGCCTAGCTCGAAAGGTACTCAAACTTGGCTTTTTATTCTGGTGCCTCGATTTCAAGCTTAGAGTCATTGTTATTCTTCTTGAAAGCCTTTAATCGTTTTACTATTGTTTCGTAGTTTAAAGAGCTTTCTTTCACTCTCGAAAAGGAAATCGTTCAGTTCAGCCTGTTTGAAGGCCCCTGGATTTTATTTCAGTAGATACTCATCTTCTAAATTTGCTATATGATTTAACGGTCGATTAATTGAATAACACAAGGTCATTTTCAAGTCATGATTAGTGCATTATAGTCATTTTTTTAAATATTAACGACTTGTTTGCTCTTAAAATAAACAAACGAATAGAAATAGTTTGCAGTATAAGCGACGTTCATATCAAATAATTACAGTCTCGATAGTATGGACTGCAAATCAAGTCCTTAGCCAAGAGGGGAAGTGTGGGGGTGTCATGATGCGGGCGGGTAGGGGCGGCGCCATACGAAAATTTTTGTCCCAATAAAATTACAAGTTACAACTGCTATAATTGATTTGAGTGTATATCGTCCCCATTAAAGAATACTTTCCTTCAATATCGTTTCTGGCCAAGGACCAGACGCACAGGCTTGTAGCTATTGAGATTGGTTATCTTATTTATCAAGCCAGTCTTAGGGGGTTTCTATAACAGTATTTCTTCAAGGGGTTTCGTTAATGATTACTATTGGCATAGGACGGTATTGAAGGCCACGGAAAGGGACGTTAGGGGGAGGCACCCTTTAGAAAAGCTTTCTCTCCCTTTCAAAATTAAAAATTACTATTGTCTTAATGCAATCTAGCATATCACGTCCCCAAAACTTTGCCCTCAGAAACTAACTCTGCCCCTTTATTGCCTTGCCTGGCTTCGGGCCTGAAAAAGCTGCATCAGTTACAGTTTATTATGAATGATTTTAATGCACGACGACTTTAAACATATTTGCCAAGGCCTAAGGACCTAGGTACAGCGGCTTTTATTTTTACAGGGTAATTGCAATATACAACTGTTACAAGTATGTATAATTAAAGCCGCAGATAACTTAGTCCAGACTGTTTATGCTTGCATGCATTCAATGTACTCTCGTTGGATACTACCGCTGAAATAATTGGAAAACACATATGTAGGAAATCTTTGGTCGAAGTAAGAAATAGTTCGGACTTGAAAAAAGTATTGTAAATTGCTTTGACGAAAATTTTATTCACACACTTTTATCTAAGAGTTCACACAAACTTTAGTTGGCTTAGTCGGCAAAGTTTCTATCCAAAAAATGTAAAGTAAACCCAGAAAGGAAGGCGTTATAACCTACAACTTGTAGGAATTCCTAGTAACGTCATCAAAGGCTTTTCGTCTTGAGCTGTAAAAGAAGGGGGGGGGGGGGCTAAGGGAAACCGAAGGGAAAAAAGAGGGGGAGGGGGTAAAGAGTTTGAGTGGAGGAGTGAGAAGTTGATAAACATTATTATACTGAAATGTGTTGTATGTAGATACATATATTCATACACTTATATACACTTGTTTTTATGTATGTGGTCTGGTGCGTATGTTTGCCTTGAATCTGATAAAATGTGAGAATACACTACTAAAGGTCCCCCAGTCAGTAAACTATTACGTTCTTTGAGAAAATATTATTGGTGATACAAAACAGTTCCTTCAGGTTTACAGTACTTCGGGTTTGTAATGTTCTTTAGTTTTTTTTTAACAAAACTTTAATAGCGGGGGGGGGGGGAGGTTAGTGTGGGCAGGAGCATACGAGGAGGAGGACTCACTCGACTAAAGTTACTCGACTCTGCCCTCAAAACCGTTTTTACTTTAAAAAATGGTCGCAGCTACTTCCAAGAAATAGCTGCTCCTTATGTACTCAGATTTTGAAGGTAAGATAATTAACCAGTGTAGTAATGCCAATACATGACTGAGTAAATCGCCGCTTTTGAATATATGGAACATTCATTCTACCGAACTGTGACGTAAAATTCTAGTCACTGAATATCTCACCTACGGTCTTTCTTCACCAGGTTGACCCTAATTCTACTCTTTGTTGACTGACTCAGGTCTCCCTACTCCTCACTCTTCCACAACGAATCAAATTCTAAGTACTTCTTGTGTTCCAGGCTTACCATAAACAATCGTGCATATATATATATATATATAAATATATATATATATATATATATATTATTATTATTATTATATATCAGACAGTAACTGGTAACCAGAAAAATTATTTGATCTTGTCCACTTTGACGAAAATGTTATTAAGGAGTTTATTTTGGCAAGTAATGCATCACACTTAAATGGCCGAATATTTTCTGGCATGTAGTACGTTAGTGATCGAGTGTATTTCAAATAACAATGTTACATATATGTTACGCATGTACACTCATGCGCCTAAAATATAAGTTAAAACAAGCGACTTTTCCGAAGACAGTGGGGTCTCTTACTTGAGCTGTATTGGTGAGAACCATTTGTGTGCTGGGGATATGATGGACATAATATCTGGAATACTTCAGGCATTTCAGGCAATGCTGTGCAATTGAGTGTGTTCCAGGCCAGAATACATGGGGACAATACATCCAACTTTGTCGCAATGTGTGGACAGCAATTCTGACTTTGGTATCGCATTCTTAGAGCTCAGAATTCTAACTCAGGTACAGTAATTTTTGAAGAGTATAACTTTCAGTGAAGTTGGGATTGGTACAAGGATGACGGAGGAGGAACTGCACCAAAGTCGGACATGACTAGACAGCTTATAATGTAAGTTATTCCCCTGATTACAATGACTGGCTTTTCTCCATTTCAGTACAAAGGTGATCGTGAATTTTATCCCGAAGACAAGAATGGTGTACCGTTGCTAGATGACATACACTTTACGGAAACTTGGAAAGTAAGTGAAAAAATTACAATTACCACGGACTTCTTATATATATGGACAGAGCATATAGGCTAGGCTAACCCTAATGTACGTTCACCAGTGCTAACATCCCATCCGTAAGTTGTCGCCACCGTCCGTGAAAAAAAAGCGTACCAAGATGGCCGCCTGCTATTCTCTTGTGTGTAAAAGTTTGGACTTGCTCAAGTGGCAGAGTATTGACAGATTGTCTAAGAAACTTGTAAT
>WURT03140656.1:0-11237 GCA_009936505.3 Holothuria glaberrima | reverse complement strand
TCAGGGGAGGGATGACACCTCTACCCTTTGAGAAATTTTTCTTGTTCTAAGCTTTCCGAGATCTAAAATGGTGTTATCTTTGAGAAAGCTTTGGACTGATAATATGATCTAAAATGGTAATTATATATTGAATTTTTCGGCTGTGGCGTGGCATCTGTGCAAGGCTGGTACCCGGTGCGGGCTTCCCCCTAGCGCTCTTAGTACGCTACTGGGGAACCGGTTAGCGCGTAGCCGTAGTGTAGACCTGCAAGAAAATGTTCGGTGTAAATGTCTCTCAGATGAGGTGGGATGACACATTTTAGACCTTGCATCTAAATATTCTTTACTTTTAGATTTCATGCTTTAGAAACAAGCTCAGATTTCAAGAAGAAAAGTTAGATTTGATTTAAAATGGGAAAATGAATATGCAATACCTATGTTATAACATATCAGGAAAGATACTTGAAGTGAAATTAGAGGACATTTGTGAGATGTAGCTGTTGTCTCAAAATAAGTTTGCGGTGATTGCTTATGTCCTTTAAATTAAAAGTTTCTCTAGCAGCTCATCTGAGTTTAGCTAATTATTAAAGGTGAACATAGGCTATTTTATCTTTAGCCAACGTATATATGCTGGTGTATTCAAGCGATGTATCTTGTAGGAGAAAAATGGTTCCTTCTTCAGGAGGAGAAACCTGCCTGAGAATGCATCCAAGAAGGGGGTCCGGGGATCTCCCCTGGAAAATTTGGGAAGGAAAGGAATCCTGATGTGCCATTTCCCAGGTTTTGGGGGACTTAAAATCATAATTTGGACAGTGAAATTTTCAGCATTTTAGTATTTTTTTTTCTCAAGTAGGCAAATTTTCATTTCCCTTTCGGAAATCTCGGGGGGCAGTGTCCCCTGTCCCTACAGGCTGCGGCCCTGAATTTAGGAAAGTTGTGGATTTTATTGAAAGAATTTGCAAATTCTGGATTTTCATGGGAAATCATTTGAAAGTTTTCATCTTGTATCGAAAAACCTGTCCCCTTGAGAGCCTAATTGAGTAGACCGTCCGAGGGCAACTGGTCGCCGTTCAGGATGACACTTCATCGTACCTATGAGGAGGAAACTGGAAATTTTCCCCGACGGGAGACGGGAGAGAGAGAGAAGCCCTCTTCGATGGGGAGGGGTAAATGGCCCTCTCTTCCCCTCCCATTGGTAGATAAGTAAACTAGAGACACCTAATTACAAATTAGTCGACTCGAGGACAGATGTTTGCTCGGCATACCTTTAGCTATTCAACGTTTCGTGAATTGACCTTAGCTGCTTATAGCGTCCTTGGTTACCGTGATAATAAAAAATTCCCAAGCTTATATTTACCCCAAATTATTCGGTATTTGGCCAGCTGATGTATTAATGAGCTCCAAGTGAGTATTTCTTTAGATCAGACGTTCGGTTGCTCCCTCCTCCGTGAGTCACTGCTTCTCAATTCTTCCAGTCCAAGGGCTTTCCAGACGCCATCCTTCCCTGCATGACATATGCTGAATATTTGTTGACAAGATTGCTACCAACATTAAGCTAGTGAAAATTATGGGCGGCGATCCCGAAAAGGGTGGGTGAACAGGGGGACATATCCTCCCAATATTTGAGAAATTGTTCATTAACTTTGATTAAATTATTTGAAAATGGGGTCATGGCATGCCCCCCCCCCACCAGTGTTGAGAACAAATCGCCGCCCACGGTTAAAACTGGTTGATTAAGCTTGTTATATTGTTGGTTCCTCAAGTGCCAGAGTAGTCTACTACAGATGCTGTGCAACAATATGCTTCACAAGAAGGTGGGTCTTTAGCTGGGATCCTCGAGTGGTTTGGTACTCTGCCGTGACCTCACATGGTTCACAAAGCTAATCCAGCTCGAAGTAGGTTGGGTTTTCTCCTGGTTTCCTCTTATATAGGCTTTTCTCTTAAAATTGGTTGCTCAGCCGACAATGTCAGTGGCGCAACTCACTGAATCGGGATTTGAAGGACCAGTTAACCATACAACTAAGCATACTTCTTTAAATGTTATACAAGTTTTCTCTTCTTGCTGACTGGCTGAGCAAGCCCAGTCTGTCTCTGTCCCTTTTTTTATCTGTACAGCCAGTGAGGTCTCTAGACTTCTCGAAGAACGAGGCATGGAGCACAATGTTTCATCACGAGACACGCCTGAATGTGAGGTCACCGTCTAGGTCATGCCGAAGCTAAGGGTCCAGGGAGCGGAAAGCGTTTTCCTGCGGGCGTGGGGTTCAGGCGCCTGCTGAAGGGCCTTTGCGGGGTCCAGAGCTGAAGCTCAGATGGGGCACCAGGAAAGAAGCCCCAGGAATTTCTTTGGTGTTTAAAAAATTTGGCCGTTAGAATAAAGCATTTATAAAGTATCTTCAAGTGGCATTTGTCCACTTTGATCAGCCTACATAAGGAAAATGATTTAAATGTGGCTATAAGGACGTCGGGTAATGTCAGAGGTTACTTGGGCTTTGAGACAAAAATGCCACACAGAGTGCCAAAAAAGAATCAATGATAAAACATTACCTTAAACAACTCAGAACACCAACGATGTCGGATTTCGACAAAAGTCTAAATACTTACTAATGTTTTACTCTTTAATGTTTTTCTTTCACAAACACGGGTTTCAGTTTCATCAGAATGATTCACTGGTAGTTAACCCCAAAACAGTATTGCATACAAAACTCTCCAAATGCCCGGTTTCCCGAAAATTAAAAGCCGTGTACAAACCCAGTGTTGCAGATATCATTTTCTTTTTGAGCCTTTTTCTCTTCTGTTGTAATTTAATCATTCAGCTGGGTAAGTTTTGTTAAAAACAAACCAAAAACTTTATCATAACAATAGGGTATAGTGTAGAAAAGGTTTATGTAGTCCTGCTTGTATATGCGGCAGGTTTTCCAGGCCAACAAGCATATAAGCAGAAATGCTATATGTATACATTAACTGCAGCCTGAGGCATGTCTGTGGTTGCGGAGTGTAGTTCGTTTATGGACCTGTTGTCATCGAATTTTTTCAACATTCCCAAGATAGTGCGCAAAGAATTCCCAAGAATTTCCAAAGTCAACTATCTAGTTAGATGAGGTTTAACGGCCCAGTTTTCAACCAATTGGTTCAAGGCGAGCCGGCCAAGGCTTTTTCCAGTTGTGGCTCACTGGCTTGTTTTCCCTTACTCCATTGCTTTTGCGGAGCATCACGCACAAGGGCAGAAGGTTCCATTTTTAAAGTCTTTGGTATGACTCGACCTGGGAATCGAACCCGGGCCTCCCGCGTGAGAGGTGGATGCTCTACCACTAGACCAAACACGCGGTGTAACACAGAACTGCGTTTTCAACATGTTTTCAAAGATTTTAGCAGTAGGAGGAAATCAGCCAAATTGACAACACTGGTACCCTCTTTCTACTTTTTTTCATTTAAGAAGGAATAAATCACATATGACCCAGTGGTAGTGTGTTATGGGGGGGCGGGGATATGAGAATAGAGCTTCTATATTGGATGACATCTAGCTACCTGGTTGGTAAAATGTTTTAAAAAACCCATTGAAACGTTAAGCAAATTCGGAGCACTTTAGGTATAAAGTAAGACGATAATTTGGCTCCAGAGAGCGATGACCCATTGCATACTTTAACTTAGCTAATTCTAGAGGTAAGACATGTGCAACCTCACCCTCTTTCTCAGCGTTATCTATTAATTTCATTAAACTAATACAATATGTCACTGTTTTACTCAAATATAGATATCAGTGTGATTCTGTGGGCTAGGACAGAAAAGCAATTCGACAGGATACACTTTAATAGGGTTCCCAGCGAGCTATCAAGATTCCCAAGATCTGGGGGAAAATCCCAAGCGTTGGGAACGTTTGTCTCGTACAGTGACTAGTCTCAAGCTTGACTTTCTTTCCAGCCATTCCGACTGGTGGTCTCTCACGGAATTGGTTCGTGAACTTAAAATTTGCTGACCCTTTCTTATCACTTCGAGGTCGTACCTCTTAATTGGTGGCAGTTTTTCGTTTTCGTCTGGTGAGAGAAAACCAACAGTGCTTTTCCCTAACAAGTAAGTTTGGCAGAAAGTCGTTGAAAGCCATTTTATGTTTTTTGACGGATACACTGTCTAACAGACCTACACCCTTTCAGGTAGGGTATACATGTAGTTAGTAACTCCCACGAATATTTCTGGCGACCAAGTGTCCAGAGCATATTCAGCATATAGTCCATGGTGACGTCAAAGGTCAATCAGGGACTCCTCAGTGTGGTAGGTGCAAGAGGACAAATTCATTAAGACTGACATGTATAGTACCGTATATGGCAGGGCGGTATCCTAATCCACCTAACCCGAATCTGAACCAATTCCGAATACAGTGGTCACCATTCCGGACCTGTAGTTCCGAGTACGGTCATTCCAAAATCAATCACAATCCAGTGCTCCGAAGACCCCCGATTCCGGGCCAGTTCCAGCTCTGGCCATTTGGTAATATATCATGTCAATTAAGCAAACGGTTTTATACTATTTTTCATGTGTTGTTTGCTACAAAGGTCATTTTTAGGACTTTAGTACTCGGTGCCGGCATAGCTAGCTTATACAGCAATGTAGATGATTGTGTGGGACTATTCATATTTTGTACTTGTTCGGAGTTTGCACCACTAACAATGTAGATTTAGGAAACATTTGTGTTAAGTTTATTTCTGGCTCGGTTGGAATCAGTTTCTAGTCCCAGTCTAGCTGCAGCCCATTCCGGGCCAATTCAGATCCCAGGACCTTTCATTCCCGGCCATTTCCGAGTCGTCCGAAATTGGGAGTTACAGCCCTGGTGTAAGGAAAATTGTAACTGTCGTAAAATTTGCTTCAAAAAGGCCTACAGCTTAATTATAGGCCTAAACAATTTGAAGTCTTGTAATAGAAAATTGGACCTCGGCCATCATATTGGAGGAATGAGGGTGAATTGGAGAGTTGAAAGGGTAAAAAAGTACAAGGACCATAAGGTAATACCCTTCGGATCTGTCCATACTACTATAAGACCAGGCCCGTAGCTAGACAACTTACTGAAGGGGGGCAAATAGTTTTTTGGGCGAAATGTGTTAAAATGTATTAAGGCAATGGCACTTGAAATTATAGGGGACCAAAGATTTGTATAACACGCACAGTTTCGTATACAGAGGGCTTTCGAGAAGTTATAATCACCTCCACGGGAGATCATTTATGTGGTTCTTTGGAACTTAATTCCAACATCATAAACGCTATGACACTCAACTTCACATTCAGTGAAGCCCTCTGTAAGCTTTGAGTATAGTTTACAAGGCCAAAGTCGATGATAAAACGTTGGTTATCGATTTCATTGATATGCCTATATTGCGGGGACAAAGTCCAAAGATATTAAAACCATAGAAGACGACTTCCAGTAGATACGCAAATATCGGGAAGGGTTAATATACCATGCCCGCCGTACGGGTTGGGTAATCTGCGTACTAACATAACCACATTTTGCAGTAAATGACACTGGCTTACGTGCAGAGGAGACGATGAGATAAGCATATGAGACACTGCAGCGTATGTAGATATTGGCCGCGGCCCAGGTAGCATGCCCATATGGGATCCTTAGGGGCATCATATGGGCCGGCATATGGACCCATATGATTCTGCACCAAAGACTGATAAAGAGTTCATATGGACCAGCTCATATGACCCACATGGGATACTTCTGCAGCCCATGTGGGCAACTTGTATGTGTGTAAAATATGGGTAAAGTGTGAATATTCCACCTGCACGGGGGCTGACCCATATCGGCCCATTAGGAATCTTTGGTGCAAAATGTAATGGCCCCATATTGGCTTACCCATATGGGGCCCACATAGGTTTTCTACCTGGGGGGGGGGGCTTGGTTACTTCCTACTTAATTCATGCTTTCTACTTTTCCTGCATAAGTTCAATATGGTGGTGAAAGTCCATCCCGACTTTTATCTTCTTGTTCCCACTCTCAGTTCCTGCGAATTCTGGCTACACTGGCGGGGCGTTCACACCAAAACCGAAATCTGCGTTTTGGGGGCGGGAGCCGCAAAGCATATAGCTTGTACGTATTTCCGGCAAACCCCTTTCATCATAACGAAAATTCTCTGTGAACAGTTCTATAGAAATTGTACGTCCCAAAACGCGTTCACGGGGACACAAAGTAAGCCTACTTTCATTGACACAAAACAAGGGAAATTCAAAATACAGCGTTTCTCAAATGATAGACATTTCATTCAGATTCTCAAACTATCAACAAGGTAAACAGTAGATTGTTTCAGAAGGCTTACACGCCTGCACGCTAAGGCACTTCGGTACCTTCAGCAATAAAAAAAAAATGGCCTTGCACAATAAAAGTACGCTGTGGGAGGTGCCAAATACAGCTACACAAATCAGATGAGGGGGTAAAAGTACACTTTTGGGGAAAATTTGAGTCATTTGCAATAATGTAAATTAGGCTTTTCTTTAATTAGATGCGGTACATTGACATGGTTTTAAACCGCAACCTTTTTATTTCTTCCTTTACCAGGGATACCATTGGAAAGTACTAAATAATCCAAGCTAAATCAAGAAGAATGGCTGCGAAAAAGGAAGAGAAGCCCAGACTGAATACTGACGGTATGACTGTTGATGAGATTCGATCTGTCGTTGATAATCGCAGTCGGATTACATTGCCTTTCATGATAGCTAGCGGTTTGGCGATATGGTGGTTCGTTCCAATTACCTTTCCTAGTGACGATGTGATCACCCGCTTGGTTTTTACTCTCCGATGCCTTATACCGTCTGCGGCCATGCTCCTGGGACTAACTCTATTCTGCGCAATGTTCCGTTATAAAAGGGACCCCAAAAGGCTTTGCACTGATCCCGCGAGGACAACGATACCGTACAAACTGGAAGTGGCCAACCGGGTACTGAGAAGTAGCACTGAACTAACGGTTGCGCATATCATTCTCCAGCTGGCCTTGTGCACCTTGCTCGATGGAGAGACGTGTGCTCGAGTGATTTTGGTGTTCACCGTTTGGTTCATTGGCGGTAGAATTATTTTCTTTTACGGATACATGAGTGAACGTGAGCCTCTCAAAAGGGCCTATGGTTTTTCAATAACTGTGCATGGAATGATGTTTCACGTCGTTCTCTGTATGTTTCTCTTGGTGTGGAACGGACCTTTGTCGGGTATTTCGGAATTCCCAGTGGCGGAGCATCCATATAGTCAAGGGGCGGTCGCCCCATGATGGACTCAAATCGCCTGTCGGCGCCCTTTTTAGGTTTTTACTGTATTAAGACATAGGGTATCCACCTACTTTAAAGCGTCCTTACAGGCCATGTCGCTCCCTCTGACCAAATTCCCTTGCTCCGCCATTGGATATTCCATGAGTTAGCGGTGCTTTTAAAAAAAAAACAGTCCCAAAGTAAAAAAAATACTTCAAAAGCATTTTCTCACTATAGGATACGAGAGCGATTCATATTTTTTACTCTGTATATACCCGCCGTAAATTCGTCATATTGAGAAAAGAACCGACATGTTTTGGTGAAGGTCAAAGGTCGTTTGAGGTCACCAGAGGTGAAACTACGGAAATAACATTAAGTGCTTGTAAACACAATATCTCGATGCGTGAAGCTGAGAAATGTCTCACCCAGCATGCATATATATAGATGCTTTCTCTGGGTTGAAAGGCAAAATATCATTAGAGGTTACCTGAAGTCAAATTGAAAAACTCGTAAATACAATATTCCAAGGAGGCTAATTGTGAAGGGTCCCATACTTCGCATGCAGATGTTCAAAAAGCCTTCCGTGTTCGAGGGAGGGGTGTCAAAGGCCATTTGAAGTCTCTAGAGGTCAAATTGTGCAAACCTTGAGAACAAAATATGTCAGGTAGTGTTTGCTGGAGGTATGCTCCACATAGAGCTCAAGAAGAGATTACATTTTTTGATAGAGGTTAAAGGTCACACATGGTTATCATAGCTAAAGTAAAAACCTTGTAAACATATGTTTGATCAGAAACCTAATACTTGCCAGGTAGGTGAAAAAGCCATGAAACTTGTAAAAAGATTGATTAAAGCCCAACTGAGAAATTTAGTCGTTTAGTTTCCTTCTTTGCTAATTTGCATATAGCGGTATTATTTTTATTGATAGCATCTCTTAGGCCTTGGCGATAAAGTCATTTTGAATTTTAAAGGATTTGTTTTTCAATGTCGGTGACTGGTGAGACATCAGACTATTTCGTTGCAATGGATTTGTAAGGTAAGTTGTGAGTCAGGTTGCCTACTAGTTTCTTAATTAAGTCTTTAAAGATCACCTATTAAAATAAAATGATTTTTACCTCACGTTCAGACGTAAATCTTCTAGGATTAGAATGGAGTAACGTTTTCATTGCATGTTTTCCAAACAATCGTTTATTGTCCATTGTTCACCCTGCAAATCGTCAGTAATGTCTTTCTTTCCGTGTGTGAGCAAGGATAGACCCAGGCTAGAATGGTGCGGTACAGGACCACTAGTGAGATAAGCTGATGTTCACTAATTGCACTATACTACTTTTAAGGTTATCCTCTGCCTGCAGTTTCTGTGAGGATGTTTCCATGAGGATAACGCAGTTAGCTCGGGAAGGGGGGGGGGGGCGGGGTCGTCAAAATATTAGCACAACATACTTTCCCTTCGTCGTGTTGGACAACGGAGTTCAATTGCAATTTGTGCCAACAGATTACTTGTTCCGGCCGTAAAAGTGAGGGCGTTTTATCACAGTAGACCGTGAAGGCTAGCAATAAGTGGGAGGATCTGTTTTTGACTGTGCTAGCGTTTGGTCGGATTTTCGCAATATTTGGACCATTTTAATGGGCTTGCACGCGTGATATTGAGGGTAGCTGGAAGGTCAGATACACAGGTTGTCATGGATTGCATCGTATTATTACGTTTGAACAAAATGTTATCATGTTGTACAATTAGAATTAATGGATTAGATTCGGACAAAGTTTAATGGTTTGTCTTAATTGGATATACGGCCAGGTGTTAACTTTTCTTTTATATTAGTCAGAAATCTACTTTTTTAAATGTTGTATTTCATGCTGTCTTACTTTTTGCATCTCTTGTGTGTGATAGACCTTGTTCCAGTAGGATTACTTTCATGTGTTTCTTTGTTTGGGCATTGTGGGTAATTTTCCGCCCATGATAATCAGTGTTGGAAGCTGTTGAGAAGTTAGAGTTAAAGACTGTCACAGCAGGAAGGTGGTATTACCACTTTTGTCTCAGGAACAGGGTTGGAAAAATTTGTGAACATTTTATTTCGCATGTTGTCCTACAGAAGGAATCAGTGAACTAGTTTGAGTAAGGTTCGGTAAACGGTATGATTGTTTGCTTATGTACAAAGCAAACTTGGTTAAATATCCGATTAAGTTGAACTCTCTTTTGCCAACAGATTCTTCTTAATAAACTGTAAATTTGGATTCAAACTGCGCTTCATTTTATTATTTATGTGCTCGTTTTCGTGTTCATCTATTGTAATTAAGTTGCGGCCATGGTAATTCCAGTTTTTGTGGCGTTACCTAAACTAAAACTCGTTAATGTCATTCAAAGTCCAAACTATTTCAGACTTAAAATAGTTTTCTCTTTGAGCTGGCCTATTGGGCCGTAAACACGAGTTAGTAAACGTTAACTCTAAGTTTTTCTCAACCAGAACCCAGCTCATGGATTTCTACTTGAAGTTTTTTTTTCGGAGCAAATGACCAGTTGACCCTGAATAGGCACGATGCCATTTGCGTCAATAGGCCATCGACTAGCTAGGCAGTAAAAGGGGTGATGAAATATTTAAATAATAAGCTGGTCAACAATGTTTTGCCTTGAAAACCCTTAACTTCCCTCGTTCTTTACAACGTTGACCCGACTTTTCAATTAAACAGAACAATCGATCAGGTGTCAAACTTTACCCGGGGGGGGGGCTCCCTGACGAGGGGGAGTAACCCGAAGTCCGGCAAAGTAAAAGCGGTCCGGAAGGGTGGGCGAACAGTTTTGAAAATTTTTAGTTTTAATTGAAGAAAATTTGGAGCGTTTGGGCTATTATTATAGAAAACTTGGAAATTTTCGGTTTTTATTAAAAATATTTTGAAAAATTGCTTTTATCGATGAATCTGCCCTCCGAAAGCAAAATTAAGTATAAGTTAACCTTCCAGACGACTGATCACCCCCGTCGGGGATATCATACTTTATAGCACCAATAAAAGTTCGATAACGAAATTGAAAAATTTTGCCGACGGGAGAGGAAGGAACCTTTCCTGAAGGGGGCGGGGGGTGGGCACAGCCGTCCCTGCCCCAAATGGCACAACCCCTGCCATCGGTGGATCAGGAAACTAGTGACATTTGACTACAAATGAGTCGACTCGAGGAAGTATGTTTGCTACACCTTAAGCCTGTCAGCTATCTAACGTTTCGTTAATTGGCATTCTCGTCCGGGGTTCCGTTACAACAAAAGTGGCCATATTAGTTTACATTCAGCTTGCATGCATTCTTCACTGTGTCCATTATAATTATATTATTATAATTATATAATATAAATATATTATTATATAAATTATATTTTCGGCAGGTCCCTCCCATTCTGGTCCCTGTTTCTCAATACTCCAAGAGCAAAAGCAGACCTTATCTTCCTTTTAATGCATGGCCTATCTGTAACCTATTGAAGATATTTTGTCAAGGTCGCTTCCAATACTTTAATCAACTCGTGAAAACTGGTCGCACAATTTATTTAAGCTTGATATTCTGCTGAATCTTTAGGTGATTCTATGGTTTAATATTCCGCCGTTCCTCAAGTGTTTCCCAAGTGCGTGGGCTCGAATCCCGCCAGTGGCGTAGCTAGAAATTCATAACTGGGGGCAGAGCACATGGGGGGGGGGGAACTGTGCACGCGTAGCGTGCACCGCGAGCGCGATCGAGCGGGAAGTACAAAATGGGTGGGGTCCAGGGGCCGCCTTAAGGCCCCTGGTGGGGTCAAAGGGCAAAGCCCCGGTGGGGGTTCAGGGATGAAGCCCTGGAAGCTCTAAAGGCTTTAGCATATCTATGGGTAAAAAATTAGGTCTCAGGACAGGTTTATTTTGGTACATAATACATTATCCAAGCAAAGATTCCTAACAATTTTAGTTGTGTTAGGCTATTCGTCACGTCATGCCAATATACTTGAAGAGCTGAACCTGACGTTCAGAATTTGAACACTATGCGTCCAGCATTTGAACACTATGCGTCCAGCATTTGAACACTA
>WURT03140645.1:0-11237 GCA_009936505.3 Holothuria glaberrima | reverse complement strand
GGGCGACCACCTTATCAATGAACTTACATTGTGTCACATTCCCACAATGCAACTTGATCTTGAGTAACTGACACTATACACAAAGACAGGTAGTGGATTAGATTATTTAACAATGTCAATCTTTATTTAGTGATATGAAGTGATCTCTAACATATTATTACATCACTGTAACGACAACAGGATCCAGAATACAAAAAAAAAATAACTAAAAATGAATGTTAAGCATAAGAATGGATGACCTTCATCTGTGGTATGCCTATATAAAAAGAGAAATGCAGTCACATTGATTTTAATATGCATTCCCCCAACCTCTGCCCCTCCCCTCCCTTTCCATCAACTGATGAATGCTGCTATTCAATCATGTGACAATTCAGTTCGTAATATGTTCAATTCATGCAAGTTATGCAACTCAAATTATGCAATATTTACCTTTTAACAAAGTATAAAAGCTACTTGAATAGAAAGCTGTGCATTTGAAAGATCTGCTGATACAAAGAATGTCTGGGTGAGAGTTTGTTCCTTCAACTCCACAATGGACAGAAGCCCTTTAGATTGGCATATTGTCTTAGTAGCAAGAGACAAATGACCAAGGAAAGGTGATTCACATTCCTTGATACCCCCCCCCCTCCCCCTTCTCTGTCTCTCTCCTCCCCTTCAACTGACACTTCTCACATAGGCAACTTTTCCCTCTATGATGAATAACAATCCCCTCACCTCGGTCAACTAAAAAATATTCCAGTGAGTTTTTATCTGAGAGAAATTACCATGGCTGGGAGCTATGATTTTCTAAGGTATGTCTTGTCTACAAATTCATCATGCTCTGCTTCAAAATATATTTCTATATTTTTATATGCAAAGCCAGTTTATTTATCATAAATCCAATGATCCCTTGCACACATAATTACCATTTACTCAAAAGCCACACATTGCATAAACAGCAATATTCTAAGTTGGGTCTGAGAGTGACTTTGAGTGTTACCATCTCTGCTTTGCAGGGATAACTTGGCGACCACATGGAAAAATAAGTTTTGAGCAAATTTAGACCTGATTCTACTAAAATGCAGTTTAAACATCCAGTATTAACATTGCCTTTAACAATAATAGCTAAACCATTTGTTAACATGAACCATCAATAATAGTGATAGCGACGATTCATTGCTTAAAGCAATGACAATGGGTTTAGTCCCTTGCAGCTAGTACAACAGTCATCCATATGACACAATCTGTTGTAAGAGAGCTCACTTTGCGCAATGCAAAAGTGATTGCTTAAAAGTTCAATGAAACCTATTGCGAAAATAGATTTCTCTATTGCAATGGATTTCCACAATTAGCGGTCACTGCTAAACATCGTGAAATCTGCCCCATACCTTTTTTGCCGATAGCAATTACAGAGGATTATGGGATAGAGTTTTGATGTGCTTCCTGTTTGGCCAAAGTAAAATGCCATAAACTTAAATGACACATACCAAAACTCTTTACCATAATCCTTTATGACTGTAAATTGGAAATGGGTCAATTGTCCAGAACACTATTAAACCTGTATGACATATGAACATGTAGGCATTGTGAAAACTGAAAGCATTTTAACCAAAACGGCCATGAAAATATCAAAATTATTTAGCAATGGCTGTCAAGCCCTCAAATGCAAAATATATAAAAGGTGAATGCTATTGCCCATTGGCTAAAAGCAGTAGTGCTTAATGCTACTATCAATAAAACTTTGAAGACAGTAGATATGATTATCTGTTCCTTGAAAGGTGTGGTTTTTAACCTTTATCATGCTGAATTTTTTAGAGAGTGTGCTTTGTTTTTGGAGCATTTAAGCTCTGCAGGTGCACCTACAGAGAGTCTCCTTACCAAAAATGACCTACTCTAGTCGACTGCCACCATTTCCAAGAGTTGAGGCCAAAAACACTTTTGTTCAAATATAGTGTATCAAATGTTTAATTTGTGAAGTTAGTAGACGAGGTTTAACGGCCCAGTTTCCAACCAATCCGTTCAAGTCGAGCCAGCCACGGCTTTTTTTCCAGTTGTGGCTCACTGGCTTGTTTTGCCTTACTCTATTGCTTATGCGGAGCATCGCGCACAACGGCAGAAGGTTCCATTTTTAAAGTCTTTGGTATGACTCGACCTGGGAATCGAACCCTGGACTCGTGTGAGAGGCAGATGCTCTACCACTAGACCAAACATGCGGTGAAGCGAACTCACAGCAATTTGTGTAGCGAACTCGCAGTGACAATTGTCGCCAATAGCATGATAATGGGGGAATCAAGAAAAGTACAGGTTTCCATCTGAAGAGAAACCTTTAAAGAGATAAAAATTACTAAACTATGTAACCATTTATGAGTAAGCCTTCATGTATAAGCCAAATGAGTCTCTTTTTGTTTCCCTAAGCGTCATAAATTACTCTTATGGATTTTAATGTACAGAAGAAAATTAAGCTGACAATGTCATGTGATATTAAAATGAAAACAGTTGTAGCTGTACAAATTTTCATATTCAAATATACATATTCAAACTGAACATAAATATTCAAACATGAACAAATACATTCAAATATGAACATAAATATTCAAATATGACTATGAATTTCCAAATTTCACATCGACATTCCTTCAAAACCTAATGGTAGGGAAAGGAGTTATACAACTAATATACAATACAGTTTGACTGAAATCACAATTTTAAATTCATTTATGGAAAGAAAAGTATGCTAAGGTGACCAGAATTGTAAGCATATCTTGAAATCTAACACCAGCATCACGATTGAAATTAACCCTATGATTTAAGATCAATTTCATACTTTCTCCAGCATAAAGAAACTTTTTAGTGCTGATCACAGTATCTAATTAACAATTACAAATGAGTCCTTGCCAATAGCCCAGCCAGTGCAACCTTCAGATTTCTGAACCCAAACATGGCATTCAAACCTAGGCTTTGAATATAAAGGCTCCAATAAGCCACACAAATTTCTGCACTCGGTCTTTGCACTAAGTTTACTCATTCTTAACAGACCTCATTAGGGCCTGCATTTTGACTTGAGCCTTTCTAAAAATACACATTTTAGTTCCATGACATGGTAAAACTTCAACAGGACTGATGAGGCAGATTTACATCCTGACGTCAAATTTCTTCATTAAGTGGCAACTTTTGACAGTGAGCATTCTGACCACTCTGTTTAAGTCTTACAAATTTGTAACATGTACTAACGGTACTGCTGGCATGTGGAGATTTGTGAACAAACCACTCTACCACGCAACATGTGACAATCAAATCATAACATTTGAATACAGATAAAGAGGTGATGAGTCTAAGTTACGACACAAGCCGCTAGGAGGCAAATGACCAAAGGGTGCACAAAACAAAAAACTGCACAAAACAAAAAACATGTAACTAACACATGACATAATTGTAGAAAAAATTTGCCAAAGTTTGATTTAAAATCCAATCCTGAGTACATAATACTGACTGCACTAACTCAAACATTGACCACCAAACTGTGTGATTGGTCATTGTAATTTGAACAAACACTTTTTCTTCTTTGAATAGACAACCATCTTCCTTTTTCACTCTAGATCAGAATTTATTCTATGATATTTACAACAGTATCTTCTTCAGGAATGCTTTGCAATCCTAGAAATAGTTCCATTCGATTACATTAAAATCAGATAAAACTGGCATTTAGTTTTGACGAAGCAAACAGTCATTTTGTCTCGTTTGTCTATTTCTTTTATTAGTTTACAAAAAATGTTTACAGAAAATTTCTTTGGATGAATTTTCTGTTTCGGTCACAAAGTAACGTGTCAAATACCAAAAACATTAAGTAGTGAAGAGTCCTTTGAGAAGATGCACTCCAATGCTGAAACAGGTGGATTGATATCGAATGCCTCCCACACCCTTTGGGTTTTGTTCTCAATTGCCGACATATGCTACAATTTTATTTCATTTTAAAACTCACATGGCTATAGAAAGCCTTTCATTTTCAAACCAAGAAAAACACAAAGCACATTACTTTACATTACTACACTACTTTAGCAATAGGGCTAAATCAAACTGGCTGGCATCTGCCGGTTTGGCTATCTGCTGACTGGGCAAGTCCTGATTGTAGTCTTGTACAACTACACAAGGCAGTTTTTTATTACAATGGTTAACCGACTCTTAAAAAAAGTCTCTGTGGAAGAGATAGACTGATGGCACTTGTCTATTTCCATATTATATATTATATCCACATACGTTAAACATGGCTGTAACTTGGGCTAATTTTCAAAATGGATTATTAATGCCAGTCTGCTACCTCATGATTGGCTGAATTCTAATAAGCCAGTTCATAGTTACAAGTGCACATGCCCAAAATCAAAACGTGAACAGGGTATAAACCAGACAATTGCTCGTAGTGTTAGGGTTACAGTCTTCACTCGGACTCTTGTAACTCTTCGAAAACTGAACCAATCCCTTGCGTTTTTGGATGATTTTACTGTTTTATGTATGGGGGTAATATTTGTGAAGTTTGGGTTACCAAGATGAGCACTTTCCCTACGTGAGCTTTCAAAAAGCTTCTTATACACTTTTCGTACTGTCCTTATCAGTGTTTATTCCCCTTTGACCTTTGACATCCTATATTCCTATTATTGTCAAAACATTATATCATTACCTGTAACTGTGAACTGGCTTATTGTACCCAAGTACAACCTCACATAGCTTGTTTCTACTCAATGGTTTACCGACTGTTTACGTTTATGTGAAAGTAACTGATGGCACCAGTCTTTTATGACCTTTGACCACATGGAATATTTGTTATGTTAATGGAAAACAACAAACTTAGCAATTACAGCTCCCTGTAACACTTAATCCCTGTCAATGAATACCACAAATAACACCTCCAACCACTGTCCATTTTTCAGCACTTACACTGAACTTGACCCTTAATAAGACCACTCTACTGCAAATTTAAGGAAGCTTTGACTTTCTATGCCAAATGCATAACTCAAAGCCAGATATTAATCTCACCCCGACTATAGCTGCCCTTATTACATCTCTCAGTAGAGAAATGATGGGTGTCAAGCCAAAACGTAAAAGGGCAATGAAAGAATCCACTTCTATGGCATCCAAAGGTATGTAGTTGCTGATGTCTTAAACATCTAGCTTGGAAGGACATCACTGTGATTTGCACTCAGGCGGTTTCTCCTGTAACGAAAATAAGTAATGAAATGCTTAGTAGTTTTAGTTTGAGTGCAGGTTCACAACTGTGCTAAAAAATCCAAGTCAGTGTTTGTGTTTTATTACAAATTTGTCTTATTCCACCATAGGATGAATTAAAACTTAATGTTTAATTGCAAAGAAAAAATCAGGGAATGAGGGCTAAGGTCAGGAGATAATCAGAATCAGTCCTGATTTTTAAGAATATTTGTAGGTTGTGTTTTGCACATCACAAGACAACAAAGTTTTGGTTTTACGAAATAACTTTTGGTTGTCCCCATGGGAATGACATTAAAAGAGTCCGACAAATTATTTTATGTCAAAGGGTTTTTTTTTTTACTGGGCCTATATGAACATGAGATTTGCCAGGAAGATGCTACTCTAACATGTCCCTGGTTTGGCTGTATGGCTCACTGGCCCTGGTGATTCCAGTAAGTTACTGATTCACATGGGTCAAAGTTAGAAATTTCATTAACATCTTGTTTGATGTGGATTATTGTATTTATTACTGAAAAAATCTGCTTGTCCATCGGACATGCTCAAAGAGAGAAAGTGGTTGTCCAATGCTTTTTTTACCCGTCACAGACGATCGGACAACTGTTAAATTTCAGCCCTGAGAACCTTTTCTCTAGCAAGCTTTTTCAGAGTGTAAAAGAAAAGATTGCAAATGATGTTCCATCTTACCTTGGGCATATCCAAGCCAGAATAATCACAAAATATTCATAAACTTCAGGGTGACACCACACAAATTTTCCTATGAATCTTTCACAAGTCTAAAATTCTGTGTCTTAACTGTACTTGCACCACAGTTTTATCACACTTGTGATGTCACACACCCCAAGACAAAAATTCTATCATACGCCTCTGCAGACAAGGCTCAAACTGACCAGCGAGCTGTTAGGAAGGAGACCCAACATTAAACCTACCCTTTGAAAGAGTGTTTGTTTGATAATCTTGCTTTCCTTCTCAAAATGTCTATCATAATTACGAGGATCAACTAGGATTTAGTGACCTATTGCTAAAATGACAATGAATAGATGTACTCCTTACACAGAACAGTAAGCTTTTCGCTTACACTTTTGTCCCTATTGGTCCCAATGAGTGCCATTTCTGTTACCTTCATTGAAGACTTTCCACACAAACTACATTTTGAGTATGTTTCTAAGTGATGAGGAAGTTGGCCAAAATTATTTAGGCTTGAGCAATGTTTAAAGCATACAATGTATCAAATTCATACGGACACAAAGGACGAACATTATTTGAACTTCACCGACAGTTGTTTGCAAAATCTTGTTTACAGCTTAACACCATCAGTAACAAACCTCAATTCAAAGCATGTCTTAACAAAGGCAGTTATTTCAGGATTACTTGGGTGTGAAAGGGGCAGATCATCCTTATTAAGGGGGGTGTAAACAGGGCTACAAAATAAGAACAAAGCAAGCTGTCAATCAAAGTTTGATACTTGAAAGGGATTCAGTTTTTCCATGTACTTATTGTCTGACAAATCTGGTTATTGTGTCTCTTTCCTAACAGCTTCCTGGCCTGACCAATGAAATATATGAAAAGTGCGACTGCTCCCTGTTCTGATGTCTTTACATTCCAAAAGTCTACACGAAGCTCAATGTTAGGATAAGGTTTAAGCTAAATAAGGTTAGTGTGAGATAATTACAAGTACTGAGTTTCAGAACATAGAGATGTCAAAACAGAGGTGTAAGCATGAAAAATTTCACATCCTAAGCATGGACAACTTCACACCAAAGAGCCTTTGGACTCATAGATTGACCTTTGAATCCATAAAATTCATGCAAAAGAAATATGCAGGATGGCTTGAATCATCACACAAGTATGCCTTAAGTGGAGAGACTGCTTAGATGGTTTTATCTTACCTTGGATGGTTCAAAGTCAGGATCATTTTCTTCATCTTCATCATCTTCCCCCTCCCCTTCCTCTTCTTCCCCCTCCTCCTCATACTAGGAGAAAAATAAGTTTTCCAGGATTAGTGTCCCTTTGTTATAGATATGTTTCCATATAAGTTATTGCTAGGATCATTTTAGTGAGAAACAAATATTGTATCAATCTCTAGATACCAACAATGCAGAATAGATGAGAATTTCCCACCAGAAGGTAAGCACAGAATGGAATAAGCTAAGGCTGTTTAGAAAACCGGTTTTTACTTGAAAACCGGTTACAACTGGTTTCAGTCTGATTCGGTTTAGAAATTTTTGCACAGCCCCAAAACCGAGTGTTGAAAAAAAAAAAAAAAAAAGGTCTATAACCGATCTTGGTTTGACTTCCATTTCAAAATTTTATTTCTTACACACATTTCACACTTTTTTGCCACAAAGTCAGCCTATCTTTATAAAACAAATGTGTGGGAGTGCATCAACCGTAAAATTCCATTAAAAATTCGAAAATTTCCTATTCAACTTGTAAGGTCATTGCACTTTTTTGAAAAACCAGTTTAGATTTAAAAACCATTTTAGCAGCCAGGGAAACTGGTTTCCGATTTTGGACTAAACATCACAGCCTTAGTATAAGTCATTGAAGTAGAAACCTAGAAGCCTTTTGTCGATCTTGTACCTCTAAGGTGCTTCAGTGTTTACATGTGCACAGAAGTTACAGTACCTTTGCTGTGCTGTTTTACAGGTACAGCTCAACTTGTCCATATTCTTTTGGTACTGGAAGTCTTTCTTGTGCAAATGAACAGTTCTGTGCTACATGATAGGTAGGCTCTATGTAGAAAATGATTTGCATGACTGCTAATGATAAGGTTTGGGTTACATGCAATCAGGGTCACAAAAACTGAACTTATGTCAGGTTTGTGTGCTTGCTTTAAAACAGATGCACAGCATTGTGCAAACATATTCTGGTCCTCTTAGTTACTCTCAATGCTGCCCCCTTTGCCAAGAAGCTAATGGACAGTGTTGAAAATTTCTTACAGTCAGCATTCGCAGACAATTCAATGTCAAGTGTACTCCTCAACAAAGTGCTCAAATGGACATGCTATCACTAGAGAATGCCAACATTCACAGTATCAGTGTTACATGACAATTTATACTGTTGGCATGACTACCTCAACAATAGTAACAATAACCTGATGACAATGGTTACAATTATCACAGACATCATCAAAAAGTTCCAATTCCCCATCAACTTTGATAATTCCATCCATCCAAAGGGCCTGTAAGTTTCATACTAAGGTGGTTGTGTGACTGCTTGAAACAGCCACATATCCAAACATGCTTATCAGACTTCACAGGTTTTTACCATTCATTAAAATCCTTAGCAACCCACAACGTAATTTACAAATCATCTTACCTCATCATCTTCGATGGCCTCTCCTGTGAAATAGAGGACAGCCCTTGGAACAATCCTCTCCCTGATCATGTGACCAATCTCAAAATCGCTACTCAGTAACAATTCTGTTTCCTCATCCTGTGAAAACAATGTAAGGAAGAATGCCACTCATAATACAAGCCCTTCAGGTGTATACCAAATGAGTGAAAGAAGGGGTAGTGATAAAGAAGTTACCTCAACATGTACTTTGTATGAATGCCACACAATATACTCCTTAATGAGAAGAAGCTTTGTTCTTTAAGCTTACATATAAATTTACAAGGGGTATTTTGAACCAATGATAGCAGAAGTAAGATTTCAAGAATATATGCCAAATACTGTAACCTGATAAAAACAAATGAACTAAAAGTGTAGAGAGTTAGTTAGTTAGATGAGTGTAGAGGGAGATCGAAGCCAAAAATGGGGGTCTAATCATGAATTTCAAGAATTTTATTACAGTGATCTTTAGCACAAAGGCTTCTTGTATGTGACATGTTCCACATTATTCAATATAGTGATTGGCATTTTGCTTTCTCCATGTATTTTTCTCTGTATCTCAGGGCACTTCTAGGAAACTTACAATTACCAAGCCACAAGGAAAATTGAAATCTGACCTGAAGGTATTTCAATTCGCTGGGAAAGTCAGTCTCTACAATCAGCATAATCCCATCTGGTGGCAAGACTGCAGGACCCATGCAGCAGCTGCTAATAGCATGTTCTCACACTGGGTGATAACCCCTTCACTACAGCTAACTCATATCATTTAGTAACATGTATTAATATGCAATACAGGATGATCCACCACCCTCTTCCCCTTCACCCCCTCCCCTCTCCCTCCATCCCCAGCCAGTATTTAAGTGAAGTAAAAACATCACGGTATGATTTTCCATTCAATAGATGACAACACGCCAGTTAAGAGTAATCACTGCGCATGCACAGTGGCTTCAGCTCATAGGTCATATGGTTACATAATGCATGTGATTGTGCACTGTGCTCAACAATAACTCTGAATTGTCTTGCTGAAGGTCTTCCAAGTGAAAATTTACAAGTGTATCTGGAAAGCATAGTTAAAATAATGTAAGTTACTTAAAACAACATTTATAACTGCATTCTGTACCCATATGACCTACAACATGAAGCAACTGTGCATGCACAGTAATAACTCTGAACTGACTTATTGTTCGAGACAATGGACTTACAACTCAAGAATGTCTGGTCCAATGCTTATCTACTTCACAACACTGCATATTTGTGCAAGATGCTTTGTTGTTCTCTAGGAAGAAGTCACATGAGTATCTGTCATGTTACATATTGTGTGGAGAGTATAAGTGCAGCCCCTGAGAGGATGTGTCTCTAGTACATGTTTACACTTTCCAGGGATGTAGTGTAAGTGCAACCCCCAAAAGGATTTGTCTCTAGGACTTGTTCACACTATCCAGGGATGTAGCCTAAATGCAGCCTTCTGAAAGGATGTCTCTAACACATGTTTACACTACCCAGGGATGTAGTGTAAGTACAGCCACCTACAAGGATTTGTCTCTAAGACATGTTTACACTACCAGACCAGGGGATGAAGTGTAAGTGCAGCCTCCTAAAAGAATTTGTCTCTAAGACACTTCCACTATCCAGGAATTTAATGCATCAGCTTTTTGATAAGGATTTTCTAAACATTGAAGCCTTGTAAAAGTAAAATTTGACTGTCATCAACCCAGATGTAGCTTTAACTTACCATCTCAGCCTCATCCTCAGGTATCTCTGGAGGTTTGAAGAAATTGAAAAAGGAATCGTTCGTTATAGTTTTGGTCACCTGCCTTGTGGTCCCCCGCCCTTTATGTTTCTGTTTCTTCTTTATAATTTTCACCGTAACGTCTTTTCCTTTCTTCCAATCTATTTTGCATCTGGAGAAAAGCAGAAGTTATTACATTGTTTAACTTACAATGTCATTATTCCAGCAAAATACTCATGGTAAAATTTGGTTACAAAATGTTTGGCATTCTTACCCCTTTGCACCCACAATCTCTGGCCCTTCAAAACTGAATGGATCAGCTTCATCAGGTTCTGACTTCATTTCATATTTCTTTGTAAGAACTTTGTTGTTAAAAAACTCATTTGGTGTAAAATGAAATTCCAAGGTAAAACCCTGCAAAGAAAGATAACGATAATATGAAACCACTGGGAGGCAAAGTACAACCCTTGGGCCAAGTGAGAGACTCAAACAAATTTTGCACTGCCAATGGGACTAACATAAGGTATCTGACATGTAAAACTCCCTGTTATTCAAACAAGGGTTGCTAAACATTTCAAGGGCCAGTTCAGATTTGGAAACTCCTACATCAGAGGTTTTTAACCCCTTTTCATCATCGACATACCCCTAGAGTTTACATGAATATGTAGCCCCATGCAGGGGAATTATTCCTTTTGCAAATAAAACACATCGCTGCCACAATTTGACAGCAATACCAGAAATGGTAAACTGTAAAGGGGAGAATGGACATATCGAGGAAGCAATGAAATCAATGTTACATATTGGTGATCACATGCAGTCCACTTTTTTTGACAAAATGATGCATATTTTGCACATACATTTGCATCCCCCATATCCTCAGTTATGTATGCACTAAAGGTTAAGAAAACCTTACCCTAGCCTACTCTTGGCTTAAAAACAGTACGACCCAGATGGGATCAAACCTGGTTCCTCCAATTAC
>WURT03140612.1:0-11238 GCA_009936505.3 Holothuria glaberrima | reverse complement strand
CCTTTGACCTCCACCAAAAACAATAGGGATCATCTACTCAATAAGGGCAATCTACATGCCAAGTATGAGATCCCTCGGAGTTACCCTTCTAGAGATATCGTGTTTACAAGCACGCGTCACATACGCACATACACACCCATACACACACACGACATCACCATCGCATAGATTCCTTGCCTGCCTTCGGCAAGGAATCAAAAAGTCAGATCATAGAGACAAAATGTGCAATACAATGAACAGTCCGAAGTTGAACTTTTAAGGTCACTGTAAAGAGAATTTTAGGTTTCCAGTCTAAATTATGAAGTGAAAGTCAAATTTGCGACTTTAAAGTTAGAGCAAAGAATGTAAACAGAGGTAGCACCAGGATTAACCCCACGGGGGATAAGCTTCTATATGGGGGAGGGGAAGGGCGCAACAACTTGAAGCCCCATCAAAGAAGGAGACCTTATCGGAAGGATGGCGGAAATAAAGTATTTAGGCACGTTTCATGTGCCGAAAACTGCGGTCATATCTGAAGAAAATTTATGGAAAATTTGGTTGTTTCCTAAGGAAAATATGAAAATTCTGGACTTTTATTGAAGGTAAATTTGTGTATTATCGGAAGAAAATTTGTTTCTTGTTGAAAAAAATTACCTTAGTTACGTTAACCGGTCGCCGTTGGGAAATACATGCTTTATCGTACCAATTCAGTTCCGCCTATACGAAAAATTTTTCCCTGATTGAGGGAGGTAACCTTCACCAAAAACAAGACAGTTCTTTCTCTTGTATATACTAAGTATGGGGAGTATCATGCTTCCTATCTGGAGATATTGTGTTAACAATGTTTTCAAAGTTGGACCTCTGATGACCCTTGATGAAATTTGGCCTCCACCAAAAACGGTGCAGTATTTTTTTCTTGATGTAGTGCATAAACATGCTAAGCATGTAGAGTTTCACTCTAAAAATGCCTGTTCAAATTGAATAGGTATTTTATCAGAGCGACAATGAATAGGGAAACTATTCAAATATTTGAATAGACTTGTTTCAGAAATAATAAGCATTGTTTCATTTTTGATCTGAATCTAATCAAAATTTGGAAGATATTGCCTACTCAGTGCCCCTTTGAATAGGCATTTTTTAGAGCGTTCTATGCTTCCTATCGGAGATATTGTTTTACAAAGTCTTCAGAGTTTAACCTCTGATGATCATTTTATGACCCTTTACCTCCAACGAAAACAAGACGGTCTTTCTCTTGATGTAATACATACTACGAATGGAGAGTATCTATGCTTCCTATCTTGAGATATCGTGTTAACAAGGCTTTCAGAATTTGACCTCTGATAACCTCAGATGACCTTTGACCTCCACCAAAACAATAGGGTTCTTTCCCTCTATAAAATGCATCTACATGTAAAGTATGATATATTCCATGCTTCTTGTCTGGAGATATAGTGTTAACAAGGTTTTTAGAATTCAACTTCAGGTGACCCCACATGACCGTCATCACTCTCAACAAAAAAACAGTAGGGGGTTTCGACGTAATACTGGGCATCCAAATACCAAATAAAAGAACTGTCTAAGTTCCCCTTAGTGAGCCTGAGATATTGAGCTTAGGATCACAAACACACATGCACACACGCACACCTACACCCACACCCACAGGCACATGCAGAAAAACATGCACCCACAGTCTGTCATGAATGCATACGTTTGATCGAAAACAAAAACTACCTTCCTTGAGGGAAAAGTCACGTTAACCATCGGACTACTGATTGCCGTTGGGAAAGATAAGATAAAAATTTATTTCGTCCACAATCACGTGGAAATTTGTCGCCCTGCAGCAAAACATACAATTTTAAAAACGCTATAAAAATACAGCAAGAAGTACAAAAATACAGATACATACAAATAAACACGAATACACATTCTCAAAAGCAAAACAGAATAAAAATCATTAAAAGTATAAAACACTAAAATCACCAGTTACCGAAAAGCCTTCGAGTTGAAAAGGGAAACAGAGTTAGGTATAAAGGAGAATCTCAACCTGTTAGTATTAGAACTAAGCATACGAAGCCTGTTGCCTGAACAAAGGAAAACATAATTTGGAAAGAGAGCCTGGGTGAGTAATGTCTTTTAATATTTTGGCTGTTTTCTGGTGTACCATATCACTATAAAGTTCAGAGACGGTTTTTAGACAAATTTCATGGCCAACAACACCGCTTGCAGCCTTAATGACCTTCTCTAATTTCCTTGAAGAATCTGTAGTTAATAGCCCATAAATACCAATAAAACTGAAAGTCGGCACGCTTTGTATAAGTTACTGACTGGTAAAAAAGTCTAAGAACAGTGTTGTCAACTTGAAAATATTTCAGTTTCCTTAAAAATACAGTCTTTGGTTAGCTTTTCAACTCATGGCATCAACCCGTTCTTTGAGGGGTAAGGTAAGTTTACAGTCAATGATAGTACCTAAATATTTGCTGTGACCCACCAAATCAACAACCTTGTCGTTAATCCTGATTGGAGCAATATCACATGGTTGCTTTCTGAAGTCAAATACCATTTCATTAGTTTTTTTTTATACATTTAATTTCAAATAGTTTTGGTTGCACCAAGTAACAAAATCACTACTTTCATCCTCGTACCGAGCACTATTGTTATTTCGCAAGTATCCTGTTATTACGGTATAGCCAGCATATTTAATAATTAAACAAACACCATGTTTACCCCTACAGTCAAAAGTATATAAACAGAAGAGGATAGGAGACAAACAGCATCCAAATACATGCTTTGTGGTACCAATTCAGTCCCGCCCATACGAAACTGGAAAATTTCCGAAATGGAGGAAAGCAGCCTTCGCCAACGATGGAGCCATGGCCCCCTGACCCACATGGAGTAACCCCGATTTAAACATCAAAATATCGACATAACCAGAAAGACAAAAGGCTTAGAGATTCCTTGCCATATGATACATTGTAACAAACATGAATCACCCACATTACAAGCATGAGATCCCTCACAATTATCCTACTTGAAATATCATGTTAATAAGGTAAAAACCTTCTGAAATCTTGTGATGCAAAATGACCTTTCAACTCCACTTCAAACAATACGGTTCACCTACCCTATATGGCCATGTTCATGCTGAATATGAACAAGGCCACACAGGCAAAGTATGAGATCCCTCACAGTTATCCTCCTTAAAATATCATGTTTACAAGGTTTTGACCTTTTGTGACCCCAAATGTCCTTTTACCTCCACTAAAAACAATAGGGATCATCTACTCAACATGGGCAATCAACATGTTGGGTATGAGATCCCTTACATTTATCCTTCTGGAGATATCGTGTTTACAAGGTTTTTACTTTTTGACCTCTGGTGACCCCAAATGACCTTTGATCTCCACCAAAAACAACAGGGATCATCTACTCAACATGGGCAATCCACATGCAAAGTATGAGATCCCTCACAGTTACCCTTCTTGAGATATCGTGTTTACAAGGTTTTGACAGTTTGACCTCTGGTAACCCCAAATGACCTTTGACCCCCACCAAATCCAACAGAAATTATCTACTCAATATGGGCAATACACATGGTAAGTATGAGAACCCTCACACTTACCCTTCTTGAGATTCAGTGTTTACAAGTTTTGACAGTTTGACCTCTGGTGACCCCAAATGAGCTTTGACCTCCACCAAAAACAATGAGGATCATATTCTCAATATGGGTAATCCACATGGTAAGCATGAGATCCCTCACACTTCCCTTTGTTGGAATATAGTATTTACAAGGTTTTGTTCGTTTGACCTTTGGTGACCCCAAATGTCCTTTTACCTCCACTAAAAACAATAGGGATCATCTACTTAACATGGGCAATCAACATGGTGGGTATGAGATCTCTCACATTTATCCTTCTGGAGATATCGTGTTTACAAAGTTTTTACTTTTTGACCTCTGGTGACCCCAAATGACCTTTGATCTCCACCAAAAACAATAGGGATCATTTACTCAACATGGGCAATCCACATGCTAAGTATGAGAACCCTCGCAGTTACCCTTCTTGAGACATTGTGTTTACAAGGTTTTGACCGTTTGACCTCTGGTGACCCCAAATGACCTTTGACCTCCACCAAAAACAAAAGGGATCATCTACTTAAAATGGGCAATCCACATGCCTAGTATGAGATCCCTCGGACTTACCCTTTTTGAGATATCGTGTTTTCAAGCAAAGCGTCACATACACTCACATACATACACACACGACATCACCATCGCATAGATTCCTTGAGCCTTCGGCAAGGATTTAAAAATCAGAATCAAGTTAAGATAACTAAAATGCAAAAATGCATTGAGGTTTCGATGAACTCATTCCCAGAACTACAAAGGCTCTTCCGTGTAAATATTCTGGACCAATATGATGCAACTCCACCATGTATGAGAAATTACTGTTATCTACCTTGAAATATTATTGTAAAATGCTAAATTAACAAGGCTTTGAGACTTTGACCTCTGGGGACCTGACATGACCTTTCACTGAAAATATAAACAACAAGATTTTTGTAATAAATATGGGAAAATAAACCATGTCTAAAAATTTGAGTTTCAAAATATAAAATATACTGTTATGCAAGTTCTTCAGATGCTGACATTTAATGACCTCAAATGACCTTTAACCTCTCCCAAATACAGCAGGGCACTTTCACTCAATATAATGAATCTACATGGCTAGGTATGGAAAGTATATGTGCTCCCTTTTTAAGATACTGGTGTTTACAAGTTTTTCAGAGTTTGACCTCTAGTGACCTCAGACAACCCATGACCCCACAAAGACGAATGGGACGCATACACATGCCAAGTATGAAGAGTATCGATGCTGCCTACCACGAGATATCGTGTGAACAAGATTTTCATATTTGAGCTCCGATGGCATCTCATGACCTTTGTCCTCCACCAATATCAAGAGGGTTTTTTCTCTTAACAAAATGCATTTAGAGAATGCATTTACGTGTTACCTTTAACGAGTTCCCATTATTCCAATCTTGAGATATCGTGTTAACAAGGCTTTCAGAATTTGACCTCTGATAACCTCAGATGACCTTTGACCTCCACCAAAAACAATAAAATTCTTTTTCTTAATTAAATGCATGCTAAGCATGAAGAGTTTCCATGTTTCCTATGTGGAGACATTGTGTTAACAAGATTTTCAAATTTTGATCTCTGACAACCCTTGATGATCTTGACTAGACCTCCATCAAAAACGATACAGTATTTCGTCTTGATGTAGTGCATCTACATACTCAGTATGGAGAGTTCATATGCTTCATATCTTGAGATATCGTGTTAACCCTTTTGCAGCCAGATACACAATAGTACGTATCAAGTTAATGTTCCGTTCACAGCCACTTACGTACTATTACGTATCCAACCTACCACTCTTAGAAAGGACCAAACGAGCTATAAAAATACCCCCAGAAGTCGATGTGACCTTCTAAATAGCTTCTACGCATAATTTGTGTGGGAAGAGCTATTGGAATTTTTTTTCGTAACTTGAACTAGTAACGATATACAGAGCAAACAAAATGGCTGCCTCCTTGGATTAGTCAGAATAAGCAGTGCCTAGGAAGTTTTGAAGGTGGCCCTGAAGTAAAAAGACGGTGAAATTGATTCGTATGGTATGTCCTCGAAC
Source organism: Holothuria glaberrima (assembly GCA_009936505.3). Classification (NCBI taxonomy): domain Eukaryota; kingdom Metazoa; phylum Echinodermata; class Holothuroidea; order Aspidochirotida; family Holothuriidae; genus Holothuria; species Holothuria glaberrima. The sequence goes on along the minus strand of WURT03140612.1, from coordinate 5,575 downwards.
ATTCTGGATCGTAATTGGGGCTCTGTCAACTGTCTGGATACTTTTCCATTGCAAAATTTGCGATATCGGGGTCGATGAAGATCTTACATCAGTACAGGGACCAGTTCCGCGAATTTAGACAATCGGCTGCCATTTTGAATTTGTTTGACCGAATTGCATTTTAAACAACGGTAACTGGTAGAGGAATGTACCTTCTACAATCTTCATGTTCAGACCAACTTCGAATTGAGTTAAGGTAAAAAGCTACGTTACATTGCAAATATTGTCAAAAAACAGTGTTCAGCCGGCTGGCTGAAAAGAGCACAATAGGAAAATTGAGGCTGGCTGCGAAAGGGTTAAGAAGGTCTTTAGAAGTTGAACTCTCTTGATCTTAGATAACCTTTGACCTCCACCAAAAACAGTTCTTTCTCATAAAAAATGCATCTATGTGCTAGGCATAAAGAGTATCCATGCTTCCTGTCTTACGATATGGTGTAAATGAGGTTTTCAGTTTGACCTCTGATGACCCTTGATGACATTTGACCTCCACCAAAACATCAGTTCTTCCTCTTGATGTAATAATGTAATGTGAATTACACGTTATATAGCGTACTACACAACCAAAGGTTTTCAAAGGGGCTTTACATTAAAATTAAAATACATATAATACTAAATGTTTCATTTAACAGGTGGGGTTTTAACCAAGCTTGAAATATTACAATACATTAACTACATTCGATACTGTTTGGCAGGGCATTCCACAACTTTGGACCATAGACGGAAAAAGACCTGTCAGCAAATGTGGAACTGCGAGTGAGGTGTACAGTGAGGAATATTGACTCCTGGTCAGTGGATCGTAATCTGTACTTTGATTTAGGGGCTTCATGCAGTAAATTCTTTAAATACTGTGGAGCGTCACCGTTGAGAGATTTGAATACTAAGAATAGCACCTTCTGTTTAATACGTTGCTTAATTGGAAGCCAGTGCAAAGTTTTTAAACAAATCTTGGCACTGGCGAATTTACTTTCACGAAGTACTAATTTGGATGGCACGATTTTGAACACGTTGTAATGTGTTTATATCACATGCCAGTAACCTCATTAATATTGCATTAGCCTAATCTAAGTGTGAGGTGACAAAAGCTTTTACAATAGTACCAGTGTTATAATCTATATAGTTTCTGATAAATCGAATTCGATGAACATTAGTGATGCAAAACGTGCTTTAAGAGTTATGTGTTCTTTCAGAGATACATTTTCGTCAATATGCATCCCAAGGTATTTAATACACTTCTTGCGTAAAACATTTTGACATTTTAACTTTTGACCATAAACATAATAACCCCGTTTTGTCATTATTCATTTTAAGTCTATTGCAGTCCATCCCATACATGAAATACATGTATATACTAAGTATGGTGAGTATCAATGCTTCGTATCTGGAGATATCGTGTTTACAAGGTTCTCAGAATTTGCTATGGTGACTTCAGATGTCCTTTGACCCTCATCAAAAACAGCAGGGTTCGTTTCCTCCACATGGGACTTCAGCATACCAAGTATAAGAACAATGCAGTTTCCCTTTATGAGATATTGTGTTAACGAGCTAAGCATCACAAACGCCATTTTGATATTCAAAATAGAAGATGACCTTAAACAGGAATCTCACTCTTTCTATTCAGCTCATTAAAATTGACAAAGTTAAGCAATGAAATCCATTTCGGCACGACAATCCAGCTGGATAGCATTTCATTCCCTATTTGAAAGACAAATCATTCAATACATGCATATACTGCAGATTTTGACAATGACACACATAGCCCTCAAAATGATGGAAGGCCAACGTGTATTACTGAATATAGGCGTACGAGGCGGGGCTGGGGTTTGCAGCTCCTTCCTCATTTGGGCAAGATTTAAGCTGTTTTCGGGCAAACTTGCATCAAAGTTTCGGAAAAAAGTGTTGCAGTGCACCAACTCAACGTAGAACGCTTAAAGGACTAAACGAATTCATCCAAGGCTGATGTCCAATTTGTGTGATATCTGTACCTGTCTAATATTTTCTGATGTATCTTGTAGTAAATTATGATACATCCTATGTGTTGAACTATTCTGGAGAATACATTTGACTTTTAAGAAGTAAAGTACCATGTTCTTTCTCACACTTTTCACTCAGTTTATTTCTTTGGTTATGTTGAATAAATATTAACCAATTCATCAACCTATGACAGGTATTCATTATCTACACATGTTTTCTGACTGTTCGATATTGCCCTAGGTCCTGGATATGGACATGAAATGCTCAAAAGGGATGTTGAATATCTTTAATAACTAATACAGCTGAAATAACATTCGCCACATCAGGTTTTATAGCATATATAGCTGAATAGTATGGTATCCGCTTCCCCGCGGTTAAGACACCTTAGATTTGAGGTTGAGACTAGCTGGGCCTTACAGCTTGGTCACTACTTTGCTATAGCTGATCTGACTTTTTTCAAATAAAAAAATAACAAAAAAATAACAAAAAAACAAAAAAAAAAAAAAACCGGATGATCAAAACATTTTGGTTTCAAGGAATTTTCTAGTGAGAAAAAAGAGAATGACCCTAGAGGTAGACATTTTCAAGTGTGATTTCGTATTTAACAAATCTCTAAAACCAAAGCTGCTTAACTAAGCATGAGCGTCCTTCGCGTTTCTCCTAAGTGCACATATGCAGAAGGGCGCCAAACATGACACTAAAATGCCCGGGGACAGTCCAGATTCTAGCTACCTGTCACTCTAAAGCGTGTAGTTTCGTGGTCAAAGAAGACATGCACGCACGATATGTGACACTGAAATGTTATAGGCAGTGTGGTGCATGCACATGTCATTCAAAAGCGAGTTGACAATGCAGAAGGTTGCAATACATCTACCCTTTATGTTTCAGTCAATAGTTCGAAAACGAGGATCTACTCGTAAACAGGGAGAACCCCGATGTAATATTGCATAATGTTATGAAATATGGGGAAGAAAGAATTGGTCAAGACTGTGTGTACCGAACACAACATTGGATACTCTTGAGTGCTTACCTTGAACTTTGGGTGATTCTTTTTCTTATCAGTATACTACATTATTGCCTTTCTCTAGATGTGTATTTTCCATAGGGTCAAAAAGGGGGAAGCAAATGTAAGTTACAACTGAACTCCTGGCAATTTTCCAGACCTCAAAGGAAATAATGTTGATAATTAAGACAACGAACTTAATTTAACTCAATAGGCGATTACTGTTATTTATAAATTACTTGAACTCCTATAGTGAGGAGAAATCTAGATACTTTATGGTGTCATGCAGATACTGAGATACTATTTGACTATCTCTTGTTTTTAGTGAGATAATACAATGTTAATATCCGAGATCTTGTTATCTCAATATTTTAAATAAGCGTAACGTATTTAAATAGTAAATAATAGGTTCTCAACATCGTAACATATCTTCCCTACATATTAAGATGTTGACATCGGACATCTTGCTATCTCAATGTTTTAGTGAAAAATACTGAAACATTAATATGTAGAATCTCAATATGGTAAACTATTCACTGGAAGATACAGAGAATTGACAGTTGAAAGGCCTTGAAATATGGATCTCATGTCTGCACTTGGCAAAAACTGGGGGGGGGGGGGGGCGAAAAAACCCTTTAGCCCCCTTACTTTTTTCATTGGGGATGGGCCCCCGAAGCCCCCCCCCCCCAGTTCCGCAGCCACTGTTTCGAGTAATAAAACTAGTTTCAAAATGTTGGAGTTAGAAAGTTTTCCTTTCGAGCTAGTGGAAAGCTCGACAGAAGCAGATGCTATTGGTAACGCTGCACAGAACCGTCTGTTTGCGTTTGCAAATCAACGTGTCAGTGTAAGAAGTCCGTCGCGAAGGCTGTCCGTACAAAAGCACGAGCAGCCTCCGCCTGTAGCTCTCAGTGTTAATGTGGCACCAGGCTGAAACGAAAATGCTTAAATCAACCACCTCCGGTAAGCCTTAAACTTGTTTTTTGCAAGCAATGAATTTCCAAAGTTCCCCATAATAGATTCGCTTTTACTAACCGCCATCAAACTCATTATAGGCTAACTAAGAAAATCATAGGCCTAGCTAAAATTACGTTATAGACTAGGCCTAGAAGTAAGTAGTATCGTACTAAAACATGCAACACTAATATACTACACACGTACGTACGTTCTGAATTGTGTGTACTAGACACAATGCATTTCGGATCGATTCGATAACCCAAGAAGCATAACCGGATGTGACGTAACGAAGTAGGCGGGTCCGAGAATTTATTCTGTTTTGGCGACTACCCAGCTCCTTTAAGAGTACTAACAGCTTTCCATCAAAGTAATATAAGTGACAATTTGAGGTCATCAGCCAATGCTGTAAAAGTCATCTTCAGTTTCTCTAGAAATGCAATTATCTTCTTGAATCATGCACATTTGCTGAAGTGTTGTTTATGAATCACCGGTTTAGGAGTAACCATCGATATATATCGTGATACTGAGTGGGGTTTAGGAACACTGGGCGAAAAAGACTCTAACATGTAAGAACAAATGCCGCCAAAAGTAAGAAATTTCAATTGACCACACTTGATTTTCATATTTTTTCGCTATCTTTACTGCTGAGTTGGTGTCTTTTGTCCTTGTAAAATCCTGCAGTGTGAACAACTTCACAAACAAGACTTATTTCAAATTTCGTTACTGGAATGTTCTGCTGAGTAGAGGTTAATTGTCCCATTAAGGAGTCTCTAAAGCGAAATATGAAAGCGAATTGTCCAGTTAATTGCCGTTTCAGCCGTGTGCACGGACACATGCCATGCTTGCTGTTGCTACAGATCTATACTAGGTGAAATGGTTTGAGGATACCTTGGCATGGTATGACATGGCACTGAAATTCTTCTCAATGACAAACAGCCACGTTATAAGGTTGAAGTCTGATAACAAGTGGTTCGAAAATATTGATATGTGTTTTAACAGATGTATTTGCGAAAGTTAAATTTGTTGTCCTAATGTACCTTTACTGTTTAGCAATCCCCGTGACAAAAGGATAGGTTATGAATAGGGCTACCGAGATCTTAGGAAGACATAAAAATGGTTTATTCACATCAGGGCCGTCGGACCGTCCGACGCAGCCCCCGATTTTTCTTCCAAATGAAGTAACTGTGCTTTAACTACCAACAATGACCTTGGAGAATTTCAAAGTCAAGGAATTCTTCAACCCCAAATGGTAGGAGTCTTCCGACAGCTATTAATGTTATCCATATTGTTCTTCTGCTTGTTTACGATAACTAGTAATGAGCGAGTCAAGTCCGCACCGCTTGTTACTTGGGTGATTCCATAAATAAGGGAGTCAGTAGATTTGGTGTCCCACTTTACATTGTAAGGTATTTCACCTTCAAATTGTTAGTGCATAAAAGTATATAAGCAGAGGGAGATGGTCTCAGTCACAAGCTTTAGTGGTGCCTTATATATTCTCAAATGTACTAAACATATCAATAACTCGTTATAGTATTATGTGCCAAAATCTGATTTTTCTCCCCAGTGTAAATGGGACACCAAGGACATTTACAAATTTAGTAAAGCGTT
>WURT03140611.1:0-29063 GCA_009936505.3 Holothuria glaberrima | reverse complement strand
TATATATATATATATATATACCTACAAATAGTTAATACAATGAGTGTTAGTAACAGGAGGTAGCCAACTACTAGGCAAATGGTCACAAGACACCACTGATACTAACACTCAGTGTATGTATATATATATGTATACGTATATACGCATATGCTAGTGCTCTTCCGATAATTAGGTGCCTGCCCAGGAGGTGAATTGCGAGTGCTTCATCATTTTGAAAATTAAGCTTCACATTTAAGTAAGTAAATCAACAACATGATGATTAATGTTGTGGAAATACATTAATGGTCGTTTGGTCTCCTCTTTGGTTCATTTCTGTAAATTTCGACGATAACTCATTTCCTCGACATTTCAAGTTGAAACCGAATCCCGTCAGTCGTTGACAATTTATCTTCGCTAACTCACTCTTGCGGTTATGAAATATTGATTTTGCTCGGTTCTGTAGTAACATTTCGATATAAAAGTAAAGGAAGTAATATTGCTTTAACTCTTAATTAGTTTTACCGTTTTGAGTCCTTCCAACTGGATCTTTTTGCAAACATTCTAACACGGAAAGGGTTAAAAAGATTTTAGGACTTTAAGAAAAAAACAAAATGAAGCACATGATAAAGGCAATATGAGGCTATACACCTCAAAGGTGAAGCCTTCACGTGCCATTAATATAACTATTTCATTCAGTGAAGTGTTGCATACGTAGATGACTTCTTCAAATGTGGCACAGAGTTTTGCTCGGATAACTTCATGAAGTAAAGCAGACATTTAAACAGGCAGTGGAATAATATAATGGATAAAACAAATGGTTCAAACTACCAGACATTCTTCCCCTGCCACCAACTTTAATGTGATAATTAGTGCTAGCCTGTGAAATCAGGCAAGGAAATTAGCGTACGTGATAGATATGTAACTATAAAATGTAACTTAACTAAAGATGACAGGAAATGCTTTGGGGATATCAGGATTTGAGGAGCTGGTCTCAATTTTCGTTGTTACTGTGTTCTAATTGAGCGATACAGCTCCCAGGGAGAACACTGTCAGGGGGTTGCGTATGTTTCAATGTACTGAGAAAATAGATATTCCTGTTCTCAGAAATTTGCTAAGGGCTAAGATTTTTATAGGGTGGCCACCCCTTGGCTACGGACTTGCTGAGTTTCTTCATTGAGGAAATTTTCGTCTTAAGCCGGTGATGAAGAAACTACCTATACCTTCTAAATGCTTCATTTGAAGAAGGAACTTAACCTAGTCTGCTCTGCTTTCGGATAAAGTTAAAATTATTAAATGCAAATGAAACATATTTGTACAATATAGAAAACAAATAATTTACAACTACTTTCAGGAAGGAATATTAAAAACTTCATCATGCGAACTACTTTATGTGTTCACATCAGATGAAGGCTCATGTCTATCAGTCTGTTGAGGAACTGGACAGTGAGAAGTGCTGTAAAGACAATCAGCGGCTTTTGCAGTCATGTGTTTACAATAAAAGAGTTCGAAGATAACGCAAGGAGCAGTATTGCGCAATAGGTTAAAAGGTCAAACAGTAACTTTTTTCCGTGTTTAACGATCGACCATGACACAGGCCCAAACTATGCGGGTTTGCGTATACAGTAGAGTGGAAGGCTACATAAATTATCGTGAAGATAGCAATACCAGGGCCGATAGTTTCAGTTAACCCGGGTAATTCTATGATATCTGTCTTCATTGTTGTCCCAGAATGTGCTAAAGATGGTGGGTTGTTATCAATGAAGGATATTCGACTCTGAAATGTTTCTCAGTTGAAATATTCCTTGTATGCAATAGGGTCTAAAGCGCCCGAAATTTGGCTGAACTTATTTACCTTAATGCAAGGATCAATAGGCCGTACTATTAGACTTTGGTAAACTGCGTGTAATTTAGCGATAAGCGGTATGTATTCACTGGAAATACACTACTGATCATTTAGGAAAAACTTAGGTGAAAGAAATTCGTCCTCCTTACGAAAACCTACCTGAGATTTAGTTCTCACTATAGCAGAAATGTGATCTGACGTGTTTACTGGTAACGTGCATTTATACAGGCAAAGTCGTCCTCATTCATTATCTACACGACATACTCCATTACCGCAGCTTGCGCGTGTCTTATGGGGTGGCATTGCAAGGGGCGCCTTGACTGGAACTAGCTTGCATGTACAGACACATATGCATTGTGTAAGTGAGGCCACTGATGACCGATCCCTTCCGTATATTCGACCTACAGCTGTATATTTCAACCGTGTAGTTTGGTTGTTAACTTGACGGATCATACCTCAATCTACACTACGCCATACGTTCAAACACTGCGAGGTTATAAAGTAAGCTTACGCTAAACTTTGGATAAAATGCGTTTATATCAATCGTAAAAATTTTTTAAGTGAAAGATGTATAGATATCAGCTTTATATCGAATATATACATTGATATTGTTGAAGAAAGTCAGTTTTGTTCGATTGTGATATTTTTCACAATTACTATCCAGACTGACCTCCCTCTGTATGCTTTAAAACGGATTTTACCGGGACGTACGCGTATGTGTCCTATTTACGTTGTTTCTTGACCCCAACAGAAAGGTCACTAACGCATGCGCAGATATTATCTTCGAACTGGCTTATTTACTCGAATAAATTTGATTGGTTCAGGCTGACGTGTTATATCCCTTCAGTTGTAAGAACCCCAAAAAGCATATATCATGCCACTTTGTCTTAGAGAGTTTTTATAATGGATTAGTGGGTAACTATCAGTGGTATCTATAACCCACTTCATGCACATATAATCTTTTAAGTAGTAGTAATGCTAAACCTCGCATTATGGGCCTGAAGAGAGTGGGCAGTTGTAATGAGCTTTGCATGTGTTGATTATCTGTCCAAAGGAATCATGATGTTGCATGATTCATACACACGCCGCAGTGCAAATATTGAGAACGATCATTTCTGCGACTTTACGCATAACACGGGAATGAAACGTGTCACAAACCTCAGTCGATCCCGGTTACTCACCAGTATAAGTACAGAACTTTACACACCATTGGATGCTAGATTTTCAATGTCATTTCTTTGTGTGATTAGGCATGCTTCGTACATGCCAACACTGACTGCAGTATTCCTATAGATGTTACGATCCCTGTAATCTAAGTGCTAATAGTATAATCGTCCGTATTCGTGAAATTATTTGCAAATGTATGTTAATAGGTGTCGTGACACCCTTTTACTCAGCACCTGTTTAAAATGTTGAATAAGATACCTATTCGTTTTTATTCAATAATCCAATGTCTTTTACGATTCGTTGCTTTCATCTATCGTACATCTACCGCTACCGAAGACAGCCTGATCGGATCAGACGTGCAAGAAAGCGTCAACCTCTTTCAGGTCCTCGTAACGTTAAAACGACGGATTTGATTTTAGTTCGTAGATATGGAGACTGATTGAGTGCTTGAGTACAATAGGAGTGAATAAGTGATCCTTAAAACAATGCTTCTCGATGTCGCCTTTGGCTTCCTAAAGCGATTCATTTCACTTACAATACGGTAATTTGAAGACACGAAGTTTTGAAAAAAAGATGTATTTTAAAGTTTTGAATGCAGTTTAAAACCTCTTAGTGTGATGGTTTTTGCTGCAGGGAAAATATTTAATACCTAAAAATGGGAGCCAATTGAATAGATGGTGGAGATGATGGTGAATACATCAACTACTGTAACGGGTTTAAGCCCTCCAGCAAAAATACTTCGTTCCGTTATTTAATGGAGTATTTAAGTGTTCTTATGTCAAATTATGAAGCAAACAGTTAATAAGTCATTCAGAAGTACCCGGTACTCTATAGTGGAATATTTAAATCTATATTTTTGTAAAGCACATGAGAGAGGGTGAAATATTAAAAAAATATTTAAAAAAATAACAGTAGAAACAATGATGTAAAACAAAGACAAGTAAAGTGTCATCTTAGTGAATTGACAATATCGTTTGGCTTTGAAGAAGCAACTGTCACGGGTTCATTTCTGCTGGCTGTATAATCCCCATACCCCACCCTGCATGAAAATAGACTCTTTGATAACCTATTTAACTTAAAAAAACAATGTAATGGGGACAGGAATTATAAGGCTGTAATCAAATTCAGATTTAAGAACCATTTCATTTTTTGTTGAAATGTAGAGAAGCTTTAAATGAATATATTTATCCGCATTTATTTAAGGTTGGGTATACATACTTGTTTAAACTGTGTTGTATCCCACTTCGACTTAACTTTTTGTAGTGGAATGACTATCATAACAAGAAACACTAAAAACAATTCAGGGGTTTTGAATAACCGCCTGTCATTGAATTCCCGCTTTTTCAAATTCTTTAGGACACAATGAGGCAAGTTTCATTAGAAAATAAACACCGCTAGTGTAATTTACGGAGATAAACTGTACGGCATTAGCATTTCGGCGTTCTGTGAAACACGAAACATAAAATCTGCGGGCCGGGTGTTCAAACATTCAAGCTTTTGTATGAGAAAATCTTTCCTTTTATACATGTTCCCTTCATAAATTTCTCTCCGATTGATGCATGGGGACCACGTTGTATATAGTGTGTTCACTTGCAAAACTGTTAGACTCTACATCCTTCCGTCACTTTACTTGGGCCTCTTATCACAAGTGCACTGTTGCCATGCGGAAGTGACGTACATCCCTTTGAGCCTATAAAACGAACTTAGATGATAGGCCGGAAAGAGCTTGTATTACTAAAATTACTTTTACCAACTGCTGCCATCAGTAATGCAAATGCTCGGAAATGCTTTTGACATTTCGCGTGAGAGTTGCAATTGCTCGAATTACTCCTTTTCAAAACGTCATTTGTATTCTAGGTGTTTCGCCTTTGTTTCTTCCCCCCTTACAGTTTTAAGGTCTTTTCGTGTGTTTTGAATATTTTAAATTTTCCTCCCTTTATTGTCAAAGTATCAGCCTTATCTATACGTATCATTTACATTTATTCACGTCATGCATACTCTATAGGTTTTTGAATTGTTTGGAGGATTTTATGATAGTTCTTGCATTTAAGGCATCATTTTAGTGTTTTGGAGTATATAAAATCTTGCCTACTACAGTATTTTATGACCAGACATGCTGTGATGTAATATAACCTGCCTAGATAAAACAACGGTGATTCTGGCAGCGTATTATATTATATCTCCCCAGAAAACTCTGCTTAAACCTCTTAGCTGAAGTCGAATATTATTGAAACCGCTTTACGTATAATTAAATACCAATGTCCTCAAACTTTTTAATAAACAGCAAGCGATTTCAAAATGGATAATTAAAATATTTGTGTATGCAGCGTGTTACTGCTTTGCACTGATTATTAGAAAGAACAGAGAGTGTTTATCAAGAGAGAAAGTACATGACGCAAAGAACCCCAGTGAGTGTTAATGCAAATTTGTGTGTATGCAGTAGGCTGTTAATGATAATTCTCCGCAGAATTTCTTTCGTAGAATCAATACAACATGGACAATTGCATTAAATTGGAACTTTCTTATTTAATTGCGGAGGTGTTTCGCATGATCAGATTTAACCAAATTACGTCGTCTTCTTTTAATCTTTAACTCGATTTCTTACAATAGACCGTACAAATATTGAAAAACATGGAGAAAGAAACAATACCACTTTGTAGCGCATATGTTACGCTTAAATAAATGGTTAAATCATGAGCAACGATTGCAAAGAATAGTGAGAAATCTTTCAAATACATATTTACGACGAATAGACGTTATCAATCTAAAATATCTTATAAAAAGACTGAAAAGTGAATTTGGCTGATTTGGTTTCCCATTTTTTCGAAGCTTTACTCCAAACTTGTCCTCTGCTTTTGATGTTCTTCGCTCGTACCGCTTTTAAGTTATTGGTTATATCTTTTTCCTGTCAATGCCAGTGAGCCACAACTGGAAAAAAAGGCCTTGGCCGGCTCGACTTGAACCAATTGGTTGTAAACTGGGCCGTTAAACCTCATCTAACTAACTAACTAACTAACCTGTCAATGTAATCAAAAGTGGAAGTCTTGTTCCAAAAGTACATAATTTACTTCGCAGGAATTACATAATTTGCAGCGATTCTGCCAGATTCTCCATCTCCTTCCCGCTGCCAATCTCCGAAAAGGCAGAACGTTAGCTTAACTTATTTTGGGGAAAGAATGGTAGCGATCTACTTACATCAGTATCTATGAAATCTGATGACAGTTAAGACATTACTTTTCTGATACCCACCGGATGTTGTTCTTGATGTACTCCCAAGTCTTCGTCTGGTAACTTCGAGAAAAGGATATGAAGGGGGAGGGGACATTCCCCTCAAATCTTATATAATCTGTTTTCGACTCTTACTTCTTCCACTTGCGAGGTATAAAAGCAGTCTATGTAATCCTTTACTAAGAAAATCCAATTTTTGGGTAATTTACTCTTCAAATACAAACCTGTCTGAGTAGAAATTCATGATTTTGCTTTGATTTTCATTAATGAAAGCGCTCCGGGATTATAATCTTCATTAATTTACTAATTGATAATTAGACCCGCAAGTATTCTTTCATTTTCTTTTGTTTGTGGTCTTTTGGATAATTCCTTCAATTGGTGTTAATTTGTCTTATTGACCATTACCATACAAATGTAGCACCCGCATGATTAAGAAATTTACTGTGGACCACAAACAAAATGAAACAAAATATTTTGCAAACTAATGTTTGTGCTTGGGGGTGGCCTAGTGGTAAGAGCACCGTCCTGCACAGGGGTGGCGCCGGGATTTCCCAAACAGAGATACAAGCTCCAGACGGGGGACCAACGTCCCGAAGGCCCGATATGTTGCAGAAACGAGGTCGACGGGGAGGGGTGGTAAGAAGGGGATTGGAAGAAAAGCTTTTTACAATATCATTCAATGCATGACACTATTTTGAATAATATCCGTATGTACTCGAAGTGCCGAGCTGCGTGCTGTTATAGAGTCTTCTTAGGAACCAGACCTGTGGGATTGCGGAGTTTACAAAACGGTTTTAGGTACGCATAAGAAATTTGTTCTGACTGACTGACTGATTAACTAACTAACTCTATTTATTAAAGCAATGTGGTCTTTCCAAGATACATACTTGTTAATTACAACTCCCAGGAACTTGGCAAATTTAGAAAGCGGTACTTGAATATTGCAACCATTTATGTATTGAATTGTAGTAGCAACTGGTTCATTGATCGAGTGTAACAATACTGAAGTAGTCTTCCTAACATGTAGTGAAAGCTTATTAACACAAAACCACCTGTAAACCTTTACGAATTGTAGCTGAACAGTTTTCATCTTATCTAGTTCTTGACCTTAGTCATAATTCCGACTTAACTTGTACAGTTCAGATAAGACACGGTCATTGATAATACTTATAGATGTAATGTAGTATGGAAACGTACGTGAATAACAAGGGGACACTGTCATTATGGAAAGGTTACAAAATACTTACAGTAACTGCATTAGTACATCTCTGCTGATTGATCGGTTGGTATTAGGTTAATTAAATTCATTTTAGGTCAATAGGCAACGCACAACTAAACAAATTTTTTATATTTACCCTAAAATGTTTCCGGTAACGTATTTGAAGATGTTCTACAACATTCTGTAACATAAAGAGTTATTTTGTATTGACGTTTCCACCCATTACAGGTCATGTATCTCAAGCTTAATTTTCATAGACCTACAGTGACATCAACTACCTATTTGGGATTTTGACTCGCTTGTCCTAAGACCAGAGAAATGCTCACGGTTTTTAAACAAGTACAAAAATTACAGCTTGGTTCTTTAATAAAAGGTTTTGATTCAAAAGTGGATCTCTTTTTTCATCGAAGGCACTTTGTCACCAATTTCTCAGACCCAATCACATGTACATCCTCATCCTTACATACTCTAAAACCTATATACATTTTGTCACCCTCGTTTAATAGGCTTTTGTATAATTGCTTTAAATGCATACATTTACCGCTTCATAAATGCTGTCAAAATTACGTCCATCCAAATTTTTAATATTACGCATTACATAAAGCTTCATAATGCGCAATCAGCGAAGAGGTTTCCTGTAACCATCCCTTGGGACTACCGATCACAGAATGTTAAATGTCAAAGCTTAAACTCAATATGTTTGGAAAAAAACGACACATTTTTCAATACAGTCACAAAACGACTTATTAGATTCTAAAAATAATATTCCCGTAGAGAAAATATTACTTTCATGTAGGTGCAATATAACGTCTATATCATTTGGTATATTTTAGACTCTAGAGTTGTAAAAAGAAAAATGTAGGCGTTGGGCAAAGGAACTTGAACATTAAACGACTCAACAAACGTTCGAGGACTTTGACTTTTTTAATAAAGATCAAACGTTTTGATATTGTTCTGATGAATAAAGTGCCCTTTAAGTTACTACGGTATCTTATATATTCTAGCTAGAAAAAAAATTGCAAAGTGCGGAGAAGAGAGGATTTTCCAAGAATGACATTTGTGTATAGAGGTTTTGGGAATTTAACATTATTTTTTGCATTAGTTAAACAGGATTTTGTTTGCATGAAATATACTGCTATGTGAAACATTGATATTATATTGAACATTAAAATATCTTAAGATTGCATTCAAGACCAATGACTTCAAAGGGTAGATTTTGCTGTTGGTATAATTTTAACAACCTTTATTATGTCCACAAAGGGTTTACAAAAGTATGGTAGGCTATATGTAATGGTAAGAAATATGCTTCCAGCAGCTTAGGCTTGCAAGGTCATCCATATTATCAACATTTTATTGGACTTTTCTTCAGGAAGTAAAGTCTTAAAATTGTGGCAATTTGCATGCTGCTATATCCGATCATGTAACGTCGCTTGTTGTACTTCTCCTGCTTTTATTACGCTTTTGTCTGTACCAAACTTATTCCATTCCCTTCTCTTTTCTCCTCCCTCTATTTGCGCCTAACTCAAACAAATGAAACAAATAAAGCCAGACACGCCCGGTTACAACCATCAAGTTTGGTATTATACCTATGCGCCCTCATTTATATCTTCTAACACTGCGAGACTCTGAAATCATCGAAGTTATTTTGTGTTAAATTTGTTAAAGTCTAATATAAAGTTGATTTGGTGTTATTTGATGGCGTAGAAGAATGCAGAAAATGGTTTCTGTGTGAGGTAGCGAAGCCGCACCTGAAAAGCATGTTACCTATAATAACTGTCAAAGTCATTTTTCAGAATGAAGTGCATGGTGGGAAATCTGTGATGTCATTTGGCTATTCAAGTTTGACAACTTTTACATGCCTTGTAATCATGTTGACACTCTTATAAATGTTTATTAACTCAGTAAGCTATACCATACATAATAAAAAGTTGTTCACTGGATCTACACAGAAAGCTATTCAAGCATTTCATTAATATCAGATTTCGAGGACAAACAAGCTTGTCAACTTTAAAGAATAACAAAAGGTTACTGGAGTAATGTGTGAGCTACTCTCCATCATATTCTTTGACCTTGAGCAAAAGTTGAAGTTTATTAATTTTGACCTGGTGGTAAGGACTACCACTTCTAGAAAAGAGAAAATTATCTTGGGTTAAGAATGTGTTACTCGGTAGGAGTGTCCAGACCTGTCTTTAATGAAGATCCTCAGTCCTCATTTTCCAAAGACCACCACAATATGTTACATTAAAGGGCAATTTTCGTTATCTCAGACAGTTGCAATTCTACCAATTAAGCAACTCGTAGCTCTTCCCATAACTGTATAAATTAAGCTCTTTCTTTTGCAGACACAAACCTATTTTATTGCTTCAGGTCATGTCCTGGTGAGCATGCAAGGCTATAATGTGTAATCCAAACACTCTCTCTGCATTGTGTGGAATGAGAATTATTCTGCCTCATTTGAATTTTTAAACTGATGTCAATCAAAGAGCAGAAACCAACTGAAAATTTTGATACCCCACACCAAAATGTAATTTGGGCAGATGACTCTCTGTCTTTAACTGAATTTAAATGTTGCACATGCATGGATAAATCAATGAACACACCCCTCACGCTAAAACAAGTTACATCAAGCAAGGAATGCATCAAACATTCATCATGCGAAAAAAGCAAGATGTATCCAAGGCCACTCGAATTTCACGGACAAACATCAATACCAAATTGAGATCCACCCTTGGCCTTCGCTGACAAAATCTCCTGATTTTAAATTTCTCTCTGCTTCTTCGTCTCACACGAAATTCAGTTTCATTTTTCTTCAGACAGTAAGACAGTAAGCCTTTACCCGCAGCCTTTATCATTTTAATCACTTAGTTTGCTATGGGCTGATTCATTCTGATTGCCAAAAATAAATCTTAGAAACTGAAGGAAATTGTGTATTCTTAAAAATAAAGAATCTGGTCGTTAGCTTCCAGAAGTGTGGAAACGAATTACGTACTTCAACATTTTCCATTTTTAATCAAAGTGAGAACATCACGAAGACTGCACGAGTAAGAAGTCAGTGAAGATAAAATGAAAATGTTCATTGTCTTAAAAATTTAAGGCCACAATCAAATTTTGACTCAAACAGCTTGAAGAAATTTATCCGAATGTCAATCTAGAGGCCTATTAAGGCGTAGGTTTATAGGCAAAATAAACACTGACGGAGTTCTCCCTGACTGCAACAGATTTGATCTTGAAAATGTATCGAAACTCAAAGTGAAAACAAAAGTGAATATCCCACAGACGAAGTAAGAAATAAGCGTCTTTATTTTCGATACAATATTATCAAAGGATTGGGGCTTTAAAACTTGCAAGCACTGGTGAAGATTCTGTATATTGATAACAGCCGGCGAATAGGCATTGTTTGAGAAAGAAAGGCGTAGGAGTAAGATAAGTAAGATAATCAACTTGCATAAGTAGAACTGTCAACATTGTTATTTCTTCAAGTTTGCTGGATATGGAGAATCTGTTGCTGTAAGATATAACAACGAGTTGGACTGTTGGGGTCAACTAACATCCCTATTCTCCCTACGTTAAGACCTCAGTTTAAAAGACAATTACCCAAGCAAATTGAAGGCATTATGCAGTGTGGTGAAGCACTGTTGTAATGTAAATTTATCATGAATGGACGTTTTAGAAGCTCTTTACACTAGAAATTGCTTGGAATTATCACTCTGATGATGGAATTGACGTCGTTCGGTTTATCGACTGTTTGCCGTAAATACCAATTAGATTATAATTTAAATCATTTTATCCAGAGGGTCGTCTGTCTATTTCACATGTCCTGCACTAACGTCAAAATTGATGCAAGGGTATGTTATGTTCGTCTGCTGCGCATGCGCATTTGACCTTAGTAACACAATAAGATAGAGTAAATCCCAAGATGAAAGATGAACGTTGTTTTTGTAAATACTTGTCCAACTAGATTGAAGGAAGATTTTCAACGATAACCTGTTTATTCTTCTTACGTGGATTTATGTCCTTTATTCGGTGGCTTAAGTTTGATAACAATCACACCGAAGCATTATTGACTTCTATCAATACTTTAAAAAGTCACTTATTTAGAACAATTAGGTGATGTGAAAGTTGGCACTGCCAGCACTTCAAGCTGAGCAGATTCTGTTAGACTTGAAACGATTGAGGAACGTATGCAGCTTGTCTTTTTTTTTTAACAAGGGACTTCTTGCAAATTAGCAGAAGAAGCAGAAGTGTATTTTGTATTACAGCAATAGTAAGGAAAGTTAGGCTGAAGTTTCGTAACTTTGCTAGATATACAGTCATGTTCATATTTTGACATTAAACGGGATTATTAACTTGCAAGTACCGTTATCCACTCCTTGATTTTAGTCTTCCCGGGTATGTCAATTTAAAGTTACGTGACGTAATTTTGGGTTTAAGTACTTGAACCAGCAAATTAAGGAAAATATTCTCATCTCTCAACAAAAGGAGTTTCGAAATGTTGTTAAGAAATACAAAGATTGAATTCTGTATAGCAAAAGTAAGCACTGGCATGATATAAGTCGATTATCCATAAATACTTAAATTATCAACCAAGTTATTGCTAATTTTGTATCTTGTTCTTGTATAAGTGTGTTAAATTACCTGAAAAAAGGAAAGTATTTGTTCTGGAAAGGACTTACTTCAAAAATCATTATCAAAGGTGGTCCCCCTAATTTGTCCATCTGAGGGTTAAAGTGCCCTTAAACTTTTAAAATGGATAGGTATAGCTGATGCACAGATTATTTTCGTTTAGCCTATTCTTACATCAAGCAATCTAATGGATAAGACTATGGAATACATGTCGTTTGATTTACTTCAAGACATATTAGATTAGCTGGGAATAAAACCGAACTTTCCCCTTCTGGAAAGCAACTTTGGATTAGTTTTTGCTTCGATTTTGGGTTTCTAATTTCCTATGCTTTAGGGGACAGAACGGTTGCATCGATAAAGCATTGACTTAAAAATTGTACAAAGACGAAAGGGGACACGTTTATTACGTTCGACGGAAAATCTTCTTATGTCGCTTCTGCTTCCTTTTATTTACTTCAAAATGTTATTTTTCACGTGTCATTCTACGTGTACTTTATTGGGAGCTCTGATGAGATTTTTTTCTGCATCGATTTCCCAAGTGCTCCGTTAATATAGTTTATTGGGTCAGGGATTGAAATCCTTCTCAGTCAGATTTGTTTTTCTTTCATTAAGCTGAAGAAATGGACACATACATTTTGCTTCTTGGATTAGTCTCATCAACGAAGGTACAAGGGATTCCGTCAGTTGGGAAAAGTGCAATGAACCTTTTGCTGTAGACTTTGCTCAATCACTATCACAGTTTGATGGACATCATTCAGTGATGTCAATCTTAGTGGCCTGTTCCCAATGTTCTTCATATTATTGTTTACCATTTACTTTAAATTATTTTGGTTGTGTTTTCTTCACCTCCGTCGCTCGTACGATTTCAAATTCTTTAAAAACGCTCAATTTTAGCAACGAAATCAATTAATGAATCCATGAATTCAGGTCTACTTGAAACGATCAAAGTTTAGCTGACTTCTTGTCACAAATCTTGCTTGTTGCCTTGTTGCCTTGTTGTAGGGAACAAGAATTCTCTTAGATCGATAATTCCAATCACAATAAAGGCACTAGTTTTCTGAGAGCATTCGAATTTATTCTTTGCTTTAAAAATACAAACTGTTTTTAATGAATTTTACTCGTACAACAAAAGTAATGACTTGTAATTGCTCAGTTTTAAAATTCCAGGACCTTGCATGTAGTTTCCAGCACATGTAGTTTTCAGGATTTACAGCCGCAAGACTTGTAAAATAGCTGTATTTTACATAAAGTGTACGTTTAAAGTTTGTACCTGTTACTTTAATTTTCCACTTTTTTATAGCAACCGAAGAACTTAGCCTTCAAGTTAGCTTTTAAGTTTTTGGGGGAATTTTCGCACTAATGAGTACTGGTCATGTGCAATTTCAAGGATACTTGGGAATCAACTAATTTAGTGCAACATAATTCAATCTTAATACCGGTCCAATCGAAACAAGACAAAGTTAAACCAGGCAAGACACAACAAAACAAGACAAAGCGACTGAGATAAATGAATACAATACGATACAATACCGTTAATACGATGTAAAGTAACACAATTCAATGCAAGGTCACGGACAGGCAAGGCAGGACAATAAGCCGGCGAGTTCGCTAATTCGTTGGTGTATGGAATTTTTGGATACAGGTAAACAAACCCAGCTCACCACTTGGGTAGGCCTACTGTATTGCCTTATTTTTGTGCGTCACCAATTTTTTCGCAGTACATGCATATTCCATTCAGCCTGGAACTAAGTGTGATCAGCCTAACTATACAAAAATCGGAGTACCTTTCCTTCTTTATCGCAAATTAAAAGCAAATTTTTACACCAATGAAGTAGTTTATATCCAGTCCACGACACAAAACTACATGAAAGAACCCTCTTTTGGGATAGGGTTAAAACAATAATTCGACCTTCTCCAGTAACTCAAATTATGAAAGACGTGCTTATGTACCTTTGTGCTATATTTATCCCGACGGTTTTGTGGATGTGCGCATGTGTAGAAGAATTATCGCACTCGCTTGTACAAGAAATACCATAATATCGTTAAGATACTTTCCAATAACAGTGGAAGCGAGCCTGAGAAGACCTTAGTTTCATTATGCTATTTTCATTACGCATTTGTTCAGCGATGTATCCAAAGTGTAAAGGGACGATGCGTCCAATACAATTCATTGTTTCATTGTCCTTTCGAGGTCATTTATAAGGCACATGAATTTAAATAATTCGTCCAATCCCACCAAGACGGGTTCAAGTAAAAGGAAATGTGAAGTCAATCTCTAATTTCCCGGACCTCATTTTCCTCCTGGTCTCCACTGTCGTTAATTTCAGTGATGAAGACAATTTTACGAACACTTGCTGATACTTGTTGTACCTAAAAGTCCCGGAATTGCTACAGATATTGAAGGCAAATATACGCTGCCTTATTTAAATAAAGCTATCCGAGGTCAAAATGAACTCTGTTTACAACCTACTTCGTCACCATAAACAAAATTAAAAAGGAGTGAAGGGATGTGACAAAGATAGTCATTGATTTGAAAACAAATACGCCACATTTCTTTTATTGTTGAACTACAAGGCACATAAACTCATGCGAAACATTTTTTTTAACTTCACGAATTAAAGTCACTGGTTTTTATTGATATCTAGTGCTGATGGGTCTCACGTCTATGTCTTACGGGTCTTACGAGCCAAATAAATCAAAATGAAACTATTGCTACAACTTGACTCCTCATGTATGATTAACTAAAACTGATTTTTTTTCCTGTACGGGGTATCTTATATTTATATCTTTTTGAACCAAACTCCTTTGAGATGTACAGCATTCAGAGGCCTGAGAAGTAAGGTCGTGGCAGGCTTGGTGTAATGCATAGCATTCCACATGTTTACGTCTCTCTGCAAAGATAGGGATAAAGGGTTGTTGCTTTTCAAAATATGTTGGCTTCTAAAAATTTCTTTGAAATTCTCCCTTAGCCATTGAAAGTTTTCTTTACGCCTTCTCATACTTGACTTACAACCATCTTAAAAGACATTTGGGTCTAACGAAGAATATGAATTATTTTAAACTATTGTGAATGAAAAAATAATTTTTAATATGATATATTGTAAACCCAAACGTCCGTTCTATGATTTCTTGTCGAAAAAGTAGCCTGTCTTAATTTTTTTTGTCATTCTGTGAGTTAGGGTGGTGCGAAACGGGCCGGGCGGTGTTGGACAGTGCCGGACTGAGCCAGGTAGGGCCGGTGTCCATCGTTCTTACCTTGGATTGGAATATTGTTTCCAAGGTCTTTTAGTTGTTTCCCTCTGGTAACCATGAGTGACCTCTAACCTCCACCTAAAATAATAGGTACCTTCGCTCTCAATGAAAAATCTATATCACAAGTATGTTGATTAGAAAAGGTGAGCAGAACGTTGGTCCTATGAATTCTTGTGGGAAAGGCAGTTTTTAGTCAAGTTTTTTTCCTTTTTTTATTGTTTGATTCCCGGTGGTGTTTGGCAGTGTCGGGATGGGCCAGCCAGTTCCCATCTTAAAATATCGCGTTTGAAAGGTTATGACCTCTGGTGACCTCAAATGACTTTATAGGAACCTTCCTCTCAATTTTACAAATCTATATCCTAACAACGATACTGAACAGAAGGCAAACATTGAATAACAAAAACTGATTTAGTAGTGTTTTGTATAAGATTCGAACCGGGCCGTCATTATGAAAATCCACAACTTTCCACTACACCATCAATATACACATTAAGTATAAGGTAATTCTAATCTTATAGTAACAACATTCTTCACACATGTTCATAACCAGGTACTGCAAATGCAATTCTATCACCTCTGGCCATCCATTATTGAGAATCCTGCTTTCTGAATGGTTCAACACTGACCTGTTATTTTACAATACACGGTCGGTAAACGCAAAAACTGATAAAAGTGAAGTTTTCACACATTTTCGGTGGTAAAATAGGAAAAAACCACATTGAACGTACTATTTTGTTTCATAAACATGGGCGTCACCAGAAGTTTTTAAATGGGGGTCGTATTATGTGTGAAGAAGGAAGTTATTGCCGCGGCAGCGGCAATGCTCGCGTACTATAGCGAGCACTAGGAGTGTGGTCCAGAAGCGAAGCCCCGGAGGGGGTCCAGGGGGCTAGGCCCCTGGAAGCTCTGAGGAGTAAGACATTTCAAATGCCTATAATGCGGTGAAATTATCTTCAATATTGCTAGTTTGATAATGCCAAAAATATGATTTCTTATTCATATAAGAGCAAAACGTGAACCCATTTGCCTTAAAATGGCGACGGCACTAGAACGTTTTTCTTTTAAAGTTGGGGGCCTATCATGGGATCCATGGGCTCGATCAAGGGAACCAATTGGTAGGATCCAGAGGCAAAAGATTCCCTGGACTAAAACCCTCGGAAGGTCGTGGAATATAATGGAATATTCAAGATTAAGGAGGCAAAAATAGCTAATCTCAGATAACAAATCATAGAAAATTTTTAAGCAAACTGAACTCTGCAATGCAAAGAAATTTAAGAAAATCGTATTTAACGCTGGCAAGTATATGCCATGCATTCAGTGCGCTAGAAGTCGAACTCTTGAGAGGGCATCCTACTTTACAGGTTTTTCTATGTGAAGTTATTTTAAAACCCTCAGAACAGTCAACTGCTACAACAATATCATCACCCCTTTTTTCATTGAGAGGTTAAGTCACTTTGTAATGTCAAGCATGTGTAATTTCGTTTTAATATCAATGTACATCCTATACCGACATGGAGCAGTTTACACACCAAAATAAACAGAATTCAAGAGATGAACATCTTTCTAAGATAGTTTCTATAAATTGATTGTTCCGTTGAAAAAAAAAGAAATCTTTTAATGGTATTTCAACAAAAGTACTTTTCATACTTTTCTATCATTTCTGTACGTGGTGGTATTAGATATATGATTTTAATACTGTAGAAAGGTGTAGCTACATTTCACCTTACCTTTAACTGTTTAAAAAAAGTAAGAGGTAAAAATAGTCATTTCGGAGGACTCGATCTGTAATTGCAGCGAAATTTAATATTCATTCATATTAAAAGAAATTTATACTTTGCAATGACAGAAGAAACCTATTTCAATTTTTGGTGCATCCTTTACACGTTTCTGTAAAAAAGAAGCTCACAGGGGTGTCGTTCGCAACCCCGACCCCCCCCCCCCTGGTGACGCCAATGTAAAACGTCTCGACTCCAAATTTGGCGAAATAACGGACTCGGCTTCGTCCGTCCGTTATTTTGCCAAATCTGGAGTCCCGACGGTTTATTCATCGGTAATAATCAGCTAAATGCTACTTATTCCTTAATTACTAGTTAATAAACCAGACCTATATTTGTGAGAAGATGTATGCAATCTTTAAAATATTTTGAGATGATACGATATATGAAAAGTGTCCATCACGCTTATTTGAGATAAATAATTTCGAAGGATTTCGTATTTTCATCTCCGCTCACCTTAGATGATTTTGTAACCTCTGCCAAAACAATGGTGTCCATTCTCTAAATATAACGCATCCACATGTCAAGTATGAAAGTATCCTTGCTTCCTATCGTGGGATATCGTTTACAAACCCTTTTGTCAATATGATAATGCTATCTTGAGAAATCGTGCTTACAATTTTAAGCATCACAAACACACACACTCACGTACACGCATACATACAAACGAACATATATACACTCGCGCATGATTGTACTGGTTCCTCAGTTTGCCTTCGCACAAAGAAAATTCCTTTACCCTTCGACAAGGAATAAAAAACGCCTATGGGAAATAAAAGATTTTCTTGAAATAGACACTTAAATATTGCAAAGATTAAGATGAAAGAGCTCCCCAGCTTAATAAATCAAACCTTGTGTTGTATAAATGAGGACTTGGTGTAATAAGCCGACTCCAGTCTACCCGTGTGCTGCATGTTTCAATACCACGAAAGCTAATGGCAAGTTGACTTCTAGTACAGTAATCAGTAATGCCCTTCATCACTAGGCAAATCCGCACTTTTCAAGAGCTATATGCCACAAGAGTTCATTTGTTTTTATTGGGAGCATCTCCAAATGTTAAGAGCGTCTCAAGTCTTTATAGGGTATACACTTTTGACATTTAGGCAAACAGGCCTAAGGGAACGGTTAGTTGAGTTGCAGAGAGGATATATGTACCCTGCACAGGTTGTATGCAAAACGAAGACTGAAGACGGAAGACTGACGACGGGAGACAAAAGAAAGAAGACATGGACACAAAGAATGTATAACGAACTCAGGTAAACTCGTTAACTGAAATGCTACAGTCTTCGTACAAGGTTCATACGGCTCCTTTAAATTTGAGGTCACGTGTAGTGAAGCCACAGCCTTCGCTTTCGTGTGTTTAACGAATAAACGGTTATTTTACGAATGTCTGATACCCACACCCACACAGTCCGTTGATGTCGTTGGAGGAAGAAAAATATCCAGTGCGGTCAAGGCGGGAAACATCTTCGTTTTGAATATCATGACTTGCAAATATGACCTTGCCTACTTTACTTCCTTTTTTTGGATTGTTCTCCTAATTTGAATTTTAACTTTTTGGATAATCCCCTCAAAATATTAAATATAATATATTTTTTATGTGTGCACCACTTATTGATGTTATGGAGGTGATGCATTTTAATGTACACGTAGCGTTTGTCTCGCTGGACTAATTCTAAACAAGAGTATCGACGCGGCGATGCGTGTGTAATCATCTGCCTATGGCTTCACGTAACCACAAATTTAAATAAGCCGTCTAAACCTTGTATGAAGACTGTATCATTTCAGTTAACGAGTTATCGGCCATCACTTCCAGTCATACCCGAGTTAGTTGTACCAGGGAGTTGTTATCTGGACACGGGGGAGCATTTCGGGGCAATGCCCCCGAAAAAATATTTCTGCTCCCATGATGAAAATTGAAACTGCTTAATAATTAATGTGGTGGAATTTTTTATTTCCCTCAATCACAACACTTGCCCCCTCCCAATCACAACACTTGCCCCCTAAAAATGTGAAGCTGGCTTACGGGCCCGTTTGGACAACTCTTTAATTGAATATTCTTCGTTTCCATGTCTTCAGTCTTCGGTCTTCCGTCTTCGATCTTCGTTTTGCATACACCCACCTTGCACATGATCCTTGCAAAGTTATAATGGGAACTTACTGCAACTAACGGTCTGGTACTTTTGTCTGCGCCAATACTGACGAGAATGGAATTGTATTAACATACTTTCCGAGATCCTCATTTGGTAGTGCAGTAATGGATGGCCTTTTACTCGTATTCATGAATAGTCTTGTATATTTGTCCCTGGTTTCGAGCTCCCAACTAGAGAGGCAATACTAGTGCTTACAATTGCGATCATTATGTATCTATACTGCCAGTCTGCAGCTTTGTGTTTGTTTGACTTCTACGTAATACATTCATGCATGGTACGATTTTTTACTTCAGTATAGCGCAGATGCTTCCTTTTTGAAAACGTCTGATGATTCTGTGAGTTTTTGATTTTGTGTGACACAGCCCGGCATTGCCTAACATGCATCACGCAGCACCGCCCGCAAAAAAAACCCTTTTCAAGGGAATACTTTATTTGGCAGGGAATAATAGAACGGACGTTCTGCTTAAAAATTACACATGAAAAATGCGGTTAGCCCTTTTACAGAAAGGTAGAAAGCTAATGATCCGTTAACCTGTCAACACTGGACTGAAAAATGGGAAGGGCACGGTAACATTGGAAAACTTTCTGTAATTTTATTTTTTATAATTAAGACTTTTTGGAATGCTTTTCGACTGTTTTTAGAGCACCTGTTGCTATTTGCTATTACAAAAACACTTCCTACCCCTTTGATCCTCGACGTTATTAATGCGGTTTAACATATCATGGGCTACCAGAAATAAGTCGACATGGTTGCAATGTGCCATCAACTTAGCTAAATGGAGCCACCATCATCACAGACTTGAACTGAATAGTCTTGCACCAGATAACCCAGGGGGAATGTAACCCTATTTATCCAACATGTTTCCCTTCAAAATGTATCCGGTTCCGTTTAAATACATGCAGTCACATAATATTTATGATGCGCTTATAAACATTTCTAAGCGCAAAACAAGCACAGAAAAAGATATAAAGAGCTAGAAAAGAGAGAGGAAAACAGCATTAAGCAAACAGGTAAGGTTTTAAACCCAATTTGAACACTGCCAGTGAGGTACTTCTCTAATTGAACGTGAGGGCGTATTGCGGAGACGTAGGCCTGCTACATTGAAACCAGAATCACTACTGTATCTATTTGTTTTCAGGACATGAAGCCTATTTTGGTCAGAAAAGGACCTAAGGGATCGATAATGAGTGTTATCGGCATGGTTGAATGTCAGGGGTAACGCCAAGGTGGAGGGGGAGGGGGGACTCCCCGACAGGACCAAGGTAGCAACCCTAAACCCCGACAAAGGCGTTAGGTTGTGGATGGAACTTGAAAATAAATGGTTTTTAGTAATTGAAGAGGATTTGAAAATTGGGTTTTTCTTAAAGAAATTTGGAAATTTTGGGTTTTAGTGCA
The DNA here is from genome assembly GCA_009936505.3 of Holothuria glaberrima. Classification (NCBI taxonomy): domain Eukaryota; kingdom Metazoa; phylum Echinodermata; class Holothuroidea; order Aspidochirotida; family Holothuriidae; genus Holothuria; species Holothuria glaberrima. The sequence goes on along the minus strand of WURT03140611.1, from coordinate 8,428 downwards.
GAAAATTTTGAGTTTTATGGGAGGATTCGCTATCCTTGAAAGCAAGACCAATTTAACTGTCTGCACGACTGGGTGACGTTAGAAATTACATTAAAGTACACACTGCAGCTCCCGGAAGAAAATGGAAAGTTCCCCTCGGGGCTTCCCGAAGGGGGGATAAACCCTGCCCACCATCTGGCTCTAACCCTGAATATACCAAAATATAACCATATCCCCTAACCTGTAGGCTAGAGAGTTGTGTAAGGTATTTGTCAACTGTGAACATACCTGTTACAGGTTTTCAAGGTATCATGGCGTTCAGGCAATGCAAAAGTGATTAGGCCCATACATTTGTATGAAGTCTCGTGTGTGTAGTGTCACCCTTGTAGGTTCACTTGGACACAGTTTGATCGATATGACAAGTGGAAATTAGTGCGGGATCGGTGGAGAAAAGCCAAAGTTGGGTTGCATTTTCAAATCAGTGTGGTAACTAGGCCAAGCCAATGTTGCTTAAAGGGGAAATGCAATCACCTCAAAATGTGTTAGTGTAGTAGACTATCCTATTTCATGAATGGCTCTTGAGAATCATGTGACTCACTCAAATGTGAATTTTATGAGGAACAACTGCTTGGTTTACCTTGAGTGTGCAATATTCATGTCCAAAATATCATGAAAGATATTTGGAAGAGAAATTAGAGGAAATCTGCGACATTTATCTGTTGTTTAAAATAAGTTTGGGTGACTGTTTTTGCCCTTTAAAGTTGGTTTGCTTACCCTTATGATTCGTCATTTACTTACAAACTGGACGCACTAAAAAAGAAATGTGAACTATCATGTTAAATTCATAGAATATTAAATCAGAATATTATATCATAGGGCAAAGTAACTTCTCTATGCATACTATTTGTAAAATAACCAGTAACACTGAGGATGTTTTTCTAGCGGTTGTCAGATCAGTGCCAAATAATATGCTGCTGATTAGCAGGTACCGACAAGGAAGTAGGTGTGATCTTGGGCAGTGATGACGCAAAACTTTGTAAAAGAATTTAATTAAGCACAATTTGTATGTCTTTATTATAGAAATAAATTTGCGAGGTAGCGTTCAAATGGTGTCAATGTGCTTGTCATTGGTTATATTAAACGTTTGGATTTGTAATAAGCATGGTTTTTTTGTAGTTGCCGTGGCGTGCCGTGGTATTTTTATTTTAAAGTGCGTAAATGTTTCGGTATTTAAGACAAATAACTCAGTCAGGCTGTCTCAAGTAAGAAGGCGTAGTGTTAGAAAGTACCCCCTTCTACCTCACTTAGAAAGACCTTCGTACTCATGAAGCTCAATTTCTGCAAAGGTAATAAGAGTTTGTCAGCTGAAGCTTTCAAATCAAAATCCAGCTAGCACTACAGTATCAAAGTACTACCCTGCGTAATTCCTGGATCCCTGGGTTTTATCAAGTTACTGCTGAGACGCTGTCTCTTTTACTTACCTCATAGTGAAATCGATTTATGAGTAAAACAAGTGACAGACCAGCAATATTTCATGGTAGCTGTGTATGATGTAATCACCTTCTTTAAACGGTAGATTATTATATACAACGAACGAATAAGCTGAGCTAAATTACAAACAGAAAGTCAAACTTTATGTAGCGCTATAAAAGGAACGGTTTATTTTGACTTATTTGGTTAAAGCATTTTTATGACCATATTTACTAGCATGATATCAACCGTGACGGTGTCTGACATGTGATTATAAGGCATGCTTTCTTGTCCAAACCAAACTCTGTATTGCCTATAGCTCTCTATATTTAGTCTACAACACATTTTCATCAGTGATAACCATGCCGAGGTTACAAGTGACATTTGATTCTTAGCTTAAGAAAAATAGGCTTAGAGTTACCTGATTACAGAATTAGGACAGTCTCAGACAAAGATTTGTTTCAATCATCAACCCGGAAATTTGTGAGACATTGAACATTGACTATGTTTTAATAAAAGGCTATGCTTTGAGTGCTTTCTGTGAAAAAAAAAAACGTTTTCTGGAAAACCATTAATAGAGCCCATTTCTATTCAAATCTCTTAAACTTGAAACTATTTGAGGGATCACTACCTAGTTTTATGCAGCTAATATACTGAGCCAATCCGGGAATTTATAAATGTTAAATTGAATGAGGGGCACTCATTATGAAACTGTACTACATGAGCGTCGTTGGCAATGACCACAGCTGAAGAGCATGTTCCTTCAGATTAATGACCTAAATTGTTTACGTACAGTAAAAATGAGGTTGATAATTTGGAGTATGAAATTTGTTCATAGCATATTTCTAGGCAGCTTTAGACCTACGCAAGAGCAATTAGGTGCAACCTTGAGAGTTTCGCAACATTTCAACAGTTGAGGTTTTTTTCCTGATCACATGTCCAGTCAGTCTCAGATTTGTTTAACTTTCAAATATTATGAAAGTAACTGTTACTTCAAAATTTTTCATTATACGCCTGCCACAGGAAGGTTGCAACGAAGCATCACATTAGGCCCAACGTTAAAATCATTGTTGCAGTAATTGTTTCATTAAAACCTTCAAAGAAGCTCAGAATCAATAAGAGTGAGTAAACTTTTCTCGTTGTCCCCACGCATGGCCCGTCAATTATTGACGAAATAGCTAATGGGTGTGTTGATTATTCGATTTAAAGTTTGAGAAATGGAATTGATGGACATTTATCAATAGCTCTAAGTCGCAACGTATCGCTTCTGGTCAACGACCCGGTTCTGCTTAACCAAGTTGACTGTAGTGATAGTGAATGTAGTTTATAACTTTGAAACTCCATCTCCGAATTAAGTTTCGCTTGATGACATGTTGAAGTAGAAGATTGTGCACAGGATACAAATTTCTTGGCTGTAATTGGAGCAACATGCTTCAATAAAATCCTTACCGAGAACTGAGGTGAACAAGATACATTTTGTATTAACAAAGTGGGTCCATATAATCTAAGATGTCAAGTGCGATATGTTGTTGGGCATCCGAGGATAAAAATTCTTTATCTGTTTACACGGGTAGTCAAACTCTTATTGATTTTTTCCCATGTCTGGTTGTAGGCTACTTTCTGAGACGGTTATCAAATAGATTTTTATTTAATTTCTACCTAATTGAGATTGCTTTACACTTATTTAAATGATGAGTAACTTTAACACTCAAGAGCAATAAAGATCTATCATTTGAACATGAGCTGACGAGACCCGGATGAAGAATATCAAACGTTATTAGAGTAGCAAAATAAATGGATTGCATGCAAGGGCGGCGATTTGTTCTCAACATTTGTGGGCCATGCCCCCATTTTAAAATAATTTACTGTGTGAGAAATCAAAGTCAATAGGTGATTTCTCAAATTTTCGGGTACATATCCCCTGTCCCCGGGATCGCCGCCCATGATTGCATGTATGCTTAGCGTTACAATAGATCTGAAAAGGTCAGCTACGTGGGTAACGAATAAGAAACAAAGTTGGTGTATTTTTCATTTTCAATATCATAAACATTGGTTCTAACCTTTGTCACTGCTACCTTTTTTATATTTATACTTCTACGCTGAGGAAAATTTAAGTTAGTCGTGACTATCATGATCATTTCAAACGTTACATTCCTTGCTAAGTCCAAAATGTTTATAAAAGATAAACCTTCACAGAAACGCGTCTCAGGGGCGCATACACTTTCTTAACACACGAAGCACCAGAAATGAGCTTTCATAACGAAAAACGTTTTCTGGTAGTTTTCACTGTGTTTTTAAAGGATTCACTCTTAAGAGCTAACATTAAAGAATGTATTTCAAGCACAATTAACTTCTTTAAGGCTGAGAACGTTGATTACAAACATTGAACAAACAGCCAGCCTTTGAAACATTTTTGTCCTTAAATTAGCCGAAGAGATATACAAATCACATGCCAACAAGTTCAGAAGCACTCAATTTTTATGTTTTGTGAAAAGTCTCCCAAAAGGAAAAAATCTAGTAGTAATAAAATGAAAACAAAGATAACTCCACTTTTGTTTTCAGATAAAATTTGCACATTGTGTTAATTCTAAATGCATCAAGGACCACCGCCATTAACGACTAAAAAGCTATCAATAATAATTACAATTGTTGCGAAGAAAAAAAGACAAAAATGTACTTTAACTCATACTGATTAAGTTTAACCAGGATCATGGTCACCGATTAATCAACGAGTTTAAGTAGAATATTATAGAGTGTTAGGAAACAGAGTGATGCAATGAAGTCCTACTTGAGCTACTCTAGTTCAAAAAGGAATATCAACTCAACAATACAAGTACGCCCCTCTTCCTCACAAGCATAGTCTTTAACGGGTAACTAAATTCTAAAATTTCAAAAAAATATTTTACAGAACTTGAAAATATCCCATTATAGTCCAACTTCCATCTTCACAAGACATCCCTGAACTGAGATATAAAATGCTGAAGCTTACTCAGTCAATTTAAAGTTAATAGATTGGGAATAATTTGTGATGTCATTCTTGTACTACTCAAATTTCAGTCTTTGCTTTTTCAAAAGTTGCTGTACCTTGTTCCAAAAAGTGATCACTCTCTTACTGTTATAAGTTTACTTGACTTTAAAGCATTCCCCATTCCTTAGAACACACTGTGCAACAAAACAGTCCATTTTCAAGGTCATATAAACATTCTAATTTCAAAAGGAACAAAAGCAGGTCATGTAAGTTGTACATGAAGGACATTACAAATTATTACGCAATCGACTATTTCAAATTAGTGAATAAATTTCAACATTTTATATCTCAGCAACGGTGTAAGATATGAAAATGGGAGTGGGATGAATGGAATCCATTTTCAACTTCTAAAATATATTTTTTTGTAATAAAGTACACTTGAAAACTTCCTAACTGATGAAAGAATTGCATATAATCTTTCCACAGTCGCTCCTGAAGTCAATCGGTTTATCTGCTACTATGGCATCAAATGCATTTGTTGCCATAAGTACCACGTTGTAAAACAGGAAAGTGCATAACCTTACAGACCGCAGTCAGCATGGGTAAGTATACCAGCCTCTTTATGAAAACGAATACAAAATATTCACTGTAGCGCAAATGCATAACTAACCTTCATAATCCGGCGCCACAACGAGAACAATATTATACAGCACACGAACGTGCAAGTATATCAGGCAAGAACAGGCCTTCTGTTCGAATATAAGAACTAAATCAATATGGTAAAGGCAGACAGACTGTGGGTGCCGTAGTGTTACATGCATGATGGGGAGTAGTAAATTCTGGTAAATTCTTGTCTTTGATAGTAAACTTTTCTGTGAAGCAAAAATCTTCATACGAGGTACTTGGGACGTGGTAAGTTGCACGAAAGAGGATTCATAGAGTCAAGTTCTCGGCATTGTGCAGTGACTCATCAGAGTAATGTCTTTATGCAGGTGGGTGTAAAGGTTAAGTGCTGTTTTCGCCTTACCTTGTTCATTTCTCTTAGGCATACATAGTACATACGCATTTTGGTGTTGTCACTCATCCGAGTATCTTGTCTAAGCTTATAATCTGAAGCTCGGAGTCTGCAAATGCAGTAGGGCTGGCGGGGTGGGTACTCTACAATTCAAAAAAATAGTCCAAACCCAAATTTATTTTTGATATAATACAGAGAAACTGATTCTAAGCATTCTGGTGAAATTTTTATTGACTTTCCATGTTTGGTGTTCAACCAAACCATGACATCACACTTGCTTGCTTCAAGTTCACTTTTGGTAGAAATTGTGTCAACTTCAAATGCTAATATCTCAAGAACCGAGCACGGGGAATGAATGAAAATTTTTGCCTAGAATATGTTCCTCTTTAACATGTCAAACATTAATTTGAGTCTGGACTATTCTTTTAAGGATGGATCGGAAAAGGTTCCCACGTGAATGGCAAAATTTTTTCACACATCAGTTTAAAAATTTCCATATTTAGTTCTCTTGTGGTAATTTCATCATTGCTTTGTCTCATAATCGAGCTGCTATTTTCAAAAATACTGATTTCCACCGACTTTTAACAAATTCTGTCCTAATGCCTACTGCTTATTTCATTTTACCAGCTTACATTTATTCTTCATATGCAAGTTAAACTGTACCGTTGTAAGTGATTTACTGAGAAATATAGTTTCTTAAAGAAAGCAGTACTTAAATCTGATAAACACTTGTAATCGATATTGTTAGTTGAAAAGCATGAAATAGAATACAAAGAAAGCGGCAAAATCCTACGACTAAAGGGTGCATGATATAAGAGAATTGGTCATTTAAACTTGTTGTAAGTATACTATCATAGGTCGACCAACTCAAAACAAATCACGCATTGGCGATTATGGCTTTTTAGTTTGCTGTATACTCTGACCAATCTATGGCAACAACCCTTCCATATGATATCATGATAACACTGAGACTGATAGACTTTCTCCTCCTTGGAAGTTTAAAGGGAAAATCCAGTCACCCCAATCAGAGTTAGTATGCCCCGTCACTGTAGCTCATGAATGGCCTATTTTGATCATGTGACATTTTTTGTTAGTGAATTGTGAAATTCAAGGAGAATGTCTCCTTGCTTTACCAATTGTTTGTAATAGTTATGTTCTAAACGCCTTCAGAGGTGCTTGTTAAGCAATACGAGGAGATTTGTAAGAGTTTGCTGACTTTTCAAAACAAATTTTGGGGCAACTGCCGATTGCCTTTAAATAAAATCACCTTCCAAAGTGCTTGTGATATGTAAGGTGTTGCCTTGTGACGTCAGTCTTGTCCTTGTTAACTTCGTCTCGCAATACCCTTGGGTATAACTATTGAAGATAACCAGTTCAATTAACAACCTTCAGGGTATTTGGCACTAATTACTGTAATGCATTTGGTACGTTTCTCATGGCCTTCACTTCCTCAAGTAGAACACATAGAGATCGCAGTTAATGCGATAGTTTTCGATTCTTTCATAGCTCAAAAATCCAAATAAGGTATGACTTGCAATGAATTGTAGCCATAAATACAGGAACGGATGCAGGATTTAAAAAGGAAAAAGTAAAAAAGAAGGAATCTTCATGGCTAAATGCCAAAGGCATGAGTGAGCCGCGAAGCTTCCATGGAGGGTGATTCGGTTTCCCTCCCGACGTGAGGACTTTTTGAAAAATTATTATAAAATTGTTTGATTTGGTGACTCTTATAACATAAATTACAGACATTTAAAAGGGCTTTGCATTCAGAAACAGAATCAGAACTTTTTCAGTTATAGCCTCAATGACCCCGTAAGAATTTGAAAATCGAGGGTACTACAGAAGAAGATAATCCCACCCAAGATAAGCCAGAAAGTCGATGTAAGTGTGCATTGTCGTATGTACGACAAACTGCAGACGGTGGACACTTCCTTTGTCACCTAGTTTGTATGTGTCGTCCAGGAGGAGGGGTCTAACGGGAGGGAATCCTTTGAGATTTTTTTCGTCAAATGTGGCTGCGTTGCGAATTGTGCTTTCTTTAGCACTGTGGCAAAGTTTTCAACTGATCATATGTTGAAAGACTGAAATACTTAAGTGAATTTTTCTTACTTTTGTTGAGTGTCAAGAAAAGGTGGAATGTCTGAGTTGAGCGATTAAACTACTCTCCTTGAGGAACTTTTTTATGTAAGTTAGCTTAGGCTTGATGTTTAAATAGTGCTATATCTTTGAAATGATCACATGTTAAGGAATTACCAATTTTAGTGACATTTATGGGTATGACACTCATCGAATGCTAGTATCATGAGACCACTTAGGCGTAGGAAGTAGGGGGGACTGGGGGCTAAAGACCCTCCAGTCAAGAATGTGGGAGTGAAAATATGCTTCCTCCCCGTAGATTCATGGACAAAAACCCTTTATTTGTCTCTTCTGTAAGAAATGTCAAAAATTTGTAGTAATTTACCTCGAAATTTGTCCAAAATAATGCACAAAATTGCATCTAAGGACCATCAAATATCAAAAATGTTCCAAGGAGCAGGGGACCCCCTCCCCTTAGATCCCTTCCCCAGGTCGGCGATCCAAAACAAGGTTCAGCCCCCCAATCTCGAACAGCTTCCTACGCCTATGTGAGACCAGCTTAGGGCCTCCTGGAAGTTGAGGTAATTAGAAAATTGCCGAAAGACCCGACCAAGTATAATTTTATTTTGGGTCATCCAAATGACATTACAAGAGAGCACATTAAGCATTTCACAGCAACTTAGTTAGATGTACGTATAGCGCTGTGTGGAAAAGTTCATCATGCTGTATGTATACTTCTAGATTTTTTTCGCCGGCCTGTCATTTTTACAGTGTAATTCGTCTGCAATGTATTGAGGCTAATGACTCAGACTCACGGACTTCTTATATATATGGACATAGCACATAGGCTAGGCTAACACTAATGTACGGCCACAGGTGCTAGCATCCTATCCGTAAGTTGTCGCCACCGTCCGTGGAAA
>WURT03140600.1:0-11238 GCA_009936505.3 Holothuria glaberrima | reverse complement strand
GTGTTCAAAAGGTAGGCCTTTGTGTTCAAATAGGTGTCAGGCATCAAAGAAATGGTTCAAGCCCAGGTCGGGCTCACATATAATTGCATCATCAGTGTTCAGCAATCAGATAGTTGTCTTACAAGTTTTGGAAGTAACCAAGACCAATTTTTTAAAATGTAAAACGCAGCAATTCAAAGCTTAATTCCTATAGCCAAAAATGTGTGTTGTATTGAGCAATCAAGAACATCCAAGTGTTTTTCATTTTTGGTGTTTGGCGGGAAAATGTAAGTTCAGCCAAAGTAGTAGCTATAGTGAAGTTAGGAAGACAGTGACAATTGAGTCTTCCTAGTTTCAGGCTACAAGTTTAAGCAACCTACTCTCTGATCTAATATGTAAATTGGGTTGCCGGACAATAGCCCCCGAACGAATAACCCCCGGTCAAATACCATCCGGATAACTACCGACCCGGACATTCACCCCCAGTCTTATACCACCCGGACAACTATTCACCGGACAAAAACCCCTGAGGACGAATACCTCCGAGGACAAGTACCCCCAGGACAATTAGTACCCCCGGACATACACCCCAAGGACAAATACCCCCTATGATAAGTTCCCACCAGACAATTACCCCCCGGACAAGTACCCAACAGACAATTACCACCGGCAATTACCTCCGGAAAGAAAAAACGTCGCCCGCCGCAAATATACCCTGCACACCCCGGCTACTACCCGAACTGTACCAGAATACGTCCGCCCCGACCCCATCAACCCAGTAAACTCAACGGTAGGGCGAATTTTTTTAGCTGGTGAATCCAACAGCATAGACAAGATAGGTCTGGGAACACTTGTTCTATTTCCTGCAATGTAGTGGAAATGTTTACGGAAAATTTCTACTCTTTGCCGGAACCAATAGTCGCGCTCCTCTCATTCTGAACAGAACTGACTTACTTCAAACATCTCTTAAACGTGAAAGCTAAAAATCATGTGTTTCTTAAATACGGGAATTAGGTGGAATTACTAAAACGAAATCTTGCGGGCACGGATATTATCGACCAATCAGAGAGTTGAAAGATACGGTGCCATGGACGATGAACTGTTGCAAACAGGCTGAATGTGAGATGTGAAACAGTGCATGCCAGTAGCGCGACCATCAGCTATAGTGCTATTTGCTGAAGATGGAGATAAACGAGTTTGCAGATTCTTGGCCCAATTCGGAAAATTTTTAACCAAATTTCCAGCAGAAAAATATTAGATTCATAGAAGAGAAGAGATTTGAGAAAAATTAAAGTAGGTTACAAAAGTTGCCCGGTACATGTTACGACGGATAGCCCACAAGAGGAGAAGGGGCCGGCATATAGCGCTAACCGTTAGGGCTAAAGCCCACTGAAAACGGACCAAAGTCAAAAACCTTTGTAGGCCATACTGTTGTAAGGCAGAGGTGTCCAGTTATTTCAGTCCGTTGTTCCCATTGACTTTGCACTTAAACGGCTTCTCGAAAAAAAAGTAAACTAATTTCCAAAGATGTCACTGAGTTGTCAAGTTGAGTTTTGTTTTTTCCGCAGCGCACTCCCGAGACGCAATCGCCCTCAAACTCTTTACACCGTGCCCCAGGGTACATACGAAATTTTTCATAACCTCACAAAAGGCACGGAATCCATGTCCATAAAATGGATGACAAACTTGTGCGCACGGAATTAGTGTTAATAGAACGGATGAAAATTTTGTGGGCACGGAGTCCGTGCCAACAACGTCCTCCTTACTAAAAACGTTACAGCATCTGACAATCTCTAGTTTTGCTTTAAGATTGGATATTTGTATGAAGTAAGTAGAAATTTACCGGATATTCCATGTCTTCTATAAAACAAAATTTTATAAAAAATAACTTCGCTGTTAAAAAACTGCTCATCAACAAAATCACCAGGGTTGAAGAATAAGGTGCATGAAATCGGCTTGAAGTTTCTACTGTAGGACAGTCTTCTTCAGAGGGAGATTTAGTTAATGGTATTAAAATTAATACTGGGTGTATATGTCTTCGAGACATACACCCAGTCTTTATGCCAGAATACTTGAACGAATGGACACGAACAAATTGAAGTTTCGAACTTCAAGGGTCTCCTTGCTAGCAACGAATATCGCTTGCTATGCAGCCGCTTTCGGCACTTTTGTAGATTTTTGCAGTCTGAAGTTTGAAATCAGTAAACAAATTAAAGGTTATAGCTTGCTGAAACAACACTTGACATTCGACACAATCGGACTACCAAGTTAACATCACCTTTTTCAGGAAGGAAATACTTAATGATAATAGTTTTGTTTCTTAAAGTACTTAATTTAATCATTTGGAACAACCGTCTAGGAAAAGCCTAATTACACACTCGTTTTATTAGAGATCGGTAGGTACAATTTAATACAGGGACTCTTTACATATTATAGCCGACACATAATAAACATTTAGGTATGATACTCATCCCTGTTGTTGGAGTGGTACGATTCCAAATGATGATCCTTGTTGTCAGTCCCATGACGTAAGATCGGGACACGAAAATACGGCACGTTTCGTGCGCAATCTAGTTTGATTTACTAATCCTTGTTGTAGGTAGTTTCGTACGGTACTCAGAGTACAACGAGGGAGGTTTGCAACTATTACAATCCGATCCTGCTCCCGGGGCCGCCATTTAATGCCCCCACCCGACACCAATTACATTACAGCTTTTGTCTGCCAGACTCAAGATGGGAATTGATCCTGGTGGGGCCAGCGTCACAAACACGCAAAATGGAGGCGAGAGGAAGCGAGGACCTTATGAGACGTATATTTTTGTAGGGGGTTTTGTGAGGTGTAGTTTTTGGGTACGTCAAAATAAAAATACACGCGCAATGCTGAATGCGTATTAGTGACATCACCATGAATTTGGCTGTATCCCATTACGGACTCCTAGCGGCGCCAATGATGTAAGGTTAGTCTTGCCTTAGAATGGCAAAATATTGCACCATTTTGAATCTAAGAACACTTTTGTACAGTAAAAATCTGTCAAAGGTGAGGGAACACCCCATGAAAAATCCCGGGTAAGGGCCTGACGCTACCGGCCTTTGTGAAAAATATTACAAAGAGTACGGTACCTACGGTATTATTCTACATGGCGAGCAATTTGTGGGCAATGTAGCAAGCACTGATTCTTATATAGTTGACATGCATAGTTATTGTTAAAAGGGAAAATTACATTGATTTCTTACATTATCTTCATTCTTATTGCAAAAAAATGACTAGACAAAGAGAATAAGTTTTCTTTCAAATGGTAGTGACGACGTGATCTCAAGCCCCTTTTTTTCTTATATTTCATACAATCATACATACTATTATTAAACGTGACGGTCAATTTTGCTGGTATAACGGGTTACACCGTAACCAGTTTTGACTAATAGACCAGCGCTCCTTGATACAATAGAACAAGGAAATGGATTACCGGCTGACTTTTTGACAGGGAAAAGGGGGTAGGGATTGTGATGGCACACAAGACTAGAGGGATGGACCGTGGTTGTGCTTGCCCCAACCTCCCCTCTGCTCATCCCGTCTTAAAATGGCTTAAAATAGCCCAGAATAGCAAAACAAATCAAAATTACTCAAAAAAATTGAGAATGGTGAATAGGAATTAGCCGGAATTGTTCGGGGATTATTAATAAAGATATGTCACTATAACTAACAGAAAATTAATAGTAACTACCATCAGTTATCACAGTTACCCACCCCTGCTCCTTCAACCGCCGTCGCTCTATCTTACCCGGAACTCGACCCATTGCCAAACCCTATCCATGATTTTTGGCCGCTTATATATGAAAAGACCGTTTCCAGGACTTTTTAAAAAGTATGGGGAGTTTACAAGGGTCGGGGTACACGACGACCCTAGTGATGCCAGATTGACCGACGCCCTGACCCAATTATGAAAATGCTCTCTCATTTGCCCGAGGGGCCCGGAATATGGTTAGGCAACAAAACTGGAAAAAAGACCCGCGTATTCGTCGCTGCACCCGTCCCCTATATTTAACGGCATTTGTCCAGTGGGTATTTGCCGGGGGTATTCGTCCAATGGGGTAGTTGTCCAAGTGGGTAGATGTCCGGGTGGGTTTTGTCCTCAGGGGTAATTGTCCAAGGGGTATCCGTCCGGGTGGTAGTTGTCCTGGGGTACTTGTCCGGCTTGGTATTTGTCCGCGGGTAAATGTCCGGGAGGTAACTGTCCAGGGGTTATTGACTGGGGGTAATCAGCTGGAGGATGTTGTCCAGGGGGTATCCGTCCGGGTGGGTAATTGTCTGGGGGTATTTGTCCGGTCACGGAAAATGTCCACCTTTTTCGGTATCCCATGATTTTTAAACCTGCCCAAATTAACAATATCGAAAACGAAAAAATACACCAAATTTAACTTAAAATTATAGCATCAGATAGTTGTTTCCTCATTGGCTGTTCGAATTGCATAGAAATGATTTTGTTCTTTGTTAGGGTTAGGGATTAGGGTTAGCGTTAGCCAGTAAGGAAATTCTTGTTTGGAGGTGCGCATCGGTCCGCACCAGATTGCATCTAAGGACGTTTCACTATTCAAAATTTTCCAAAGGGGACGGGAATACCCCCTCCCCTCAGACCCCCTACCCATCCGCAGTCACCATTTCCAGATCTGACTGGAAAATATAATCTCTACACCCTCAAAAGATTACACCTTCGCTACGCCCTTGAATAAATACTATAGTCCTACAATACAAATTTGTATTGTAAGCCTATAGAGCCAATGAGAAAACACCTTTTCAAGGTGCACATTAACCAAAAAAAAAAAAAAAAAACGTGAGCAACTAAGAAACCATGGAAGGGGTATCGAAGCCCTGTAACTAATAAATATAAATAACAGCTGTAAAATGGGCTTTGCAACGTGTATGCATGCATAATAATGTATCATCGGCAGGGCTTTAGTTTTATTCCCATCATCATCGGCCAAAAGTTCCCGAAAGTTCCCAAAGCCAATTTAAAGCGTTTGACTGCGAATTGGAACTATTCACCAGAAAATTTACCACGTTAAGAGAGAAAATCGTCTGTTTCGGTGTTATCTGACGCCACCCCTTCCCGTGAGGCAAAGTTTCCAATTTCCTTGATGGGTACGATAGAGTATGTTATTACTCACGGCGACCAATCTCTCAGACGGTTTACTTCATGGTTTGCTCTCGAGGAGGGCAGATTCTTCGACAAAACACAAAATGTTCGCTTGTTGCACATTTTCTTCAGTAAAAACCCAAACTCAAAAAAAAAAAAACAAAAACAAAAACAAACTTTCAAATTTGTTCCCCAAATTTAAATTTTCAAACTTTCTTGTACAAATATCTTAAATATTTGGCATGCTTCGTTGCCATACAAAATTTTGCATTCGCCATCTTTCCTTGCGGCAATTAACCCGCCACCTTCTCCAACTTCGGGCTCTCTGGAACCTCACCCGGCTTAACTGAAGCTCTCATTTAGATTTCTTTTCCTTTAAATCAGTGGTTCTTAACCGGGGGGTATTTACCCCCTGGGGGTAATTTTGGTACCTTAGGGGGGTAATTATTGATCGCCGATCCTGTCCAGCATCTTTTTTTCTAATTATTTCAGTTCTGTAAGTTTACTCCCGAGTCAGAAGATCTGACACTGTGGAGAATGTACGTCCTGAACCGTAGTACTACGATAACGGTACCAGACCCATTTTAGTGCACTCACATGTTTGGGAGACGGTCATTGTCCACAGGCATCCTCTAGTTTGCTGTGAATGGGAACTATGGAGAAAACCACTTGTGATATTTTAGGAGGGGGATACATAGGGTGGCTGATTGGAAAGGGGGAAATAGGACGAAAAAGGTTAAGAACCTCTGCTTTAAAGAAACAAGAAAAAGAAGTAAACAGGAGAAAGTAGATCAAACTTCTAAGTGTTATCTATCATGGGCGTAGGAAGCTGTTTTCAGCTGGGTCGGGGGGGGGGGGCTGGTGGAAGGGGATGAACGTTGTTTTGGCCTGCCTTTCGGGGGAGCGGGTCTAAGGAGAGGACTCCATCCCTTCCCCTTTGGAAATGTTTGAAATTGAGGGTCCTTAGATGCGAAAGTTTGTCACGGTAAAATTAAACCCATTTCCGATTGCTGGAATCTGTTCGTCTAGATTTTTGTTCAAAATAAGTTAAAATACGATAGTTTTAAAGTGCTCGTCGTCATAGTCTATATTATCATTCGGATGTCTGATTGTCATGTAATAAGCCTTTTTTCATTACACCATTTTATATAATTTATCCAGAGCTTCCAACCTGGGCCCTATACAGGTATCTGCCAGTCTTGGATGCCCTTTTGTGAAGGAAAGAAAATTTTTCGTAATAGTCCAAGAATGTTACTGTGGACTCCATGCACGCACGTGTAGGCGTGATTCCGCGGAGAAACACAAAATTGAATCAATGGGAATTTCTATCCTCTTTATGTTATCACTTGGAAGATTTTTCCCACTTAACATCATGGTAAACATATTTTGTTAGAAACGTTAAGCGTCTCAATGCTGAGTCCAGAGGTGATGGAAGGTTGACCCCCCCCCTCGACCAGTTGCCCGGCGTCTTGGTATTGCTCTTAAAAACAGACACTCTTGACCCAAATTATACTTTTGTTTGGGAGAAAGCAAAATTCTCAGTTGATGAATACTTTTTACTTGACACCAAATGAAAAAATGCAGAGTAGCTCACATAACACACCATGCACAAAGAGTGTTCTGATCACATGTTACGGCCTTGCATGCCCACCAGCAGGCCCGTAGATGGGGGAGGGGGCAACTGGGCGCAGGCTCCCCTGAAAAACTTTTCTCCCCCTAGAAAGTTCCAAGTTGCCATTGACTTGATACATTTTTACACATTTGGCCCCTTGAAAAATCCCCCGATAGCCATTTCGCCCCCTTCAGTACCTTGTCTGGCAATGGGTCTTCCCACTAGGATGTGACCTTAACCATTCAATAAACTACTAGGCTTGTGTCTGCACAAAGAGGGCTCAATACAATTTTGTCGGAGGAGCTTAGAGTATAAACTAGTTGGGAGAATTTAAACTGTTTGGGATAAGAAGGGGCAGATTCTTCCTGAGCAACCCAAATTTTTTAATTTCCCTAATAAGAACCAAATATTTTCAGTTTTTCTTCAACAGATAAGCAATTTTTCGGCCCGCTTCGCGGGCCCAAAATTTTGTGTTCGACATCCTTTTGGCACTCCGTAGCTTCTGGCGGGGTTTCTGGTCGTGAACCCCTTAGGGGAGCTTGGTAGCTTCGCCGGGCATATTCTTTCACCAGCCCTGGTTGCAAGTTTTACCACGGTAAATAATTTTCCTGCAAAATTTCGTCGCGCTTCGCGTGCAATTCTCCAGTCGAAGTTGTATCACCTAGTAACATTATAAGCACAAAAATTCCAATGAAAAATTTTAGCCAAAGCTAGGTGAGGGCTCAAAGTTAGATGGCGGACATCAAGGAGTTTTCATGTAGCAATATAATATAAACCTTGAGTAACATTTGTAATGTGATGACTATATGGTTTGAAGCTAAATTTACTCGTAGCACAAATTTATTCAACTAAAAATTACTTTTTCTCGTGATGAAAAATTTGGTTCAAAGTAAAAGTAAGATAATTACCATATCTGATTTGTGAATTGTAGCGAGTTTGGTGTGGTCTCTCTGTCATTCATAGACCTATTTAAAGCTCCATGCAAGTGTCCCTAGTTTTGCTGATTTCTTGTTCTTTCGTGGAGTTTCCCTCTGGATCATGGCAGTCCCTGGTCCCCGCCGTTCGCAAGTAGGCCTACCCAACGTAACCACGGTAACCTGCGCTTGCAGGACTGATCGAAGAGGTATCACCGTGACCTTGTCCCTTCACTTGTGGAGACTTTCTAGTTTCCACGTCTATGTTAGTATTGCCAAGAGGAGGGAAAATCCCACCAGCAAAGCGAAATTTTCGCGCGCCACGGTCGTCATGGAAAGCCGATATATCCGTGAACACTTGAGGTATCCCCTGTGGTTCCAAAAAAAAAACTGCTCACTGATATGATGGCACCACTGACTACAAACGTTATCTTCTTCGGTACCCCCTATGTGGTTGCGGTGCCCCCTATCAGAATTCCTAGCTACGGGCCTGCCCAACCCAACCCACCCCATCCTCCCCTCACATACCACCCCGACTGACATAGGCCTAACATACTGTATAACATGTCGATATCCACAGAACTATAAACTTCGACACATACCAGGCCTACTAAATGTTATCAAACACATAGCTAGCGCTCACGTAAATCTTATATGACAATGTTCTGTGAGATATCGTTCCGTATACCGACGAAACAAGTTGGGGAAATTAGGAGAATAATGTTTGTTATTCAATCAACGGAGACAATGGGCCCTTTTCCCATTCCCTTTCTTTCTACATGCTTAGTCCGTGGCAGGTCCCTGCTTGGTGCATTTATATCGCTTTTACCAGGGAGCGTCTGGCTTTTATTTTCACTCATGACATGAAAAATACAACAAATTCATGGGCGGCGATCCCGGGGGACAGGGGACATGTCACCCAGCGGCGTAGCAAAGGGGAGGGGCAGGGAGAGCCAGCCACCCCTCCCTACAAGGACCAGGGGCGAGTATTTTAGCCAGCCCGTACTTGTCGCAAAAACGGCAGCAAATATGTCGCACAAAAAATCTGACAAGCAAATAATACGCGGGTGTAAATTTTGACAGAATCAGCCTCACCAGAATAATTTTGCCAGTTCCTTGCTGCGAGCATATCGTATTTGTTAATTGCTACATGACTTTCTAATTCACAAGCCTTCATTTTAACCTTCGAGCCCTACTACCCTACTTTCATCTCGAAGTTCAAAAAGTAGACTGATTCTGTGCATAGCGTCCGCTGCGCCGGCCGGTCCTCATTAGGACAGAAATCCTCTCAAATATTGCACCATTTTTGCGATCTAGGCTCCTTGCAAATTTTACCCCTCCCCTTAGACCCTCCCTCAGGCCACAGATCAGTAAATGTCGCATTAAGTAAACGTTCTAGCTAAAACACTGGCCAGGGGTGCAAAATAAAGGTAGGCGAAAAAAGAAAAATAGAGAAAATATTGGAAGACAACGAATGAGAAAAATGGAAAGAGGAGGAAAATGAAAATGAAAACTTAGCCCCCACCCCCGTCTCGGGTAGACACTGCACTAGCTGTCTTTGAGTCCATAGACTGTCGTAGGCCTATGTATGAATTCCTTGCTAAATACTGTATTTTGACAATGGTGGTACTGCCCATATTCAGCCTTCAGAATTCTAGCGAGTATTTCACTCTTTATACTCCAAGCATGTTGTCGTGGAAGCTGGAACTAGTGTTTGGCTGTATATTTCTTGCTCCTATACGTTAATCGCAAATCATAGATGCAAAATGTTCTTTTGTGGCAAGAGAATGACGCCGACAGTGGGATCTTAAACAAGGATTTTCCACATGGGATGATCGAACCAGGGGCGCCGGCACTGGGGGCATAGGGACGGGTGCCCCCAATTAATTTCTGATTGGGGGGATTGTTAAAATGATCCCAGAAGGTATTTAAGCTATATATTTCGGTAGGAGGTATAGGGTGAGGTGTGTTTTCGACCGAGTGATGGATCTATTTTAATCATTTCCTATCACAAATGATTCCCAAACTATCAGAATTTTCGCAAATCCTTAGCAAACTATCTAAATTTTCGCGCGCCTAGTCCCCGACTCAACGCTGTGCTTATTACCTTCCGATAACAACTCCCGGAGAAGCAAAGCAGCGAGCGTTGAAAACATTTTACGAATTGAAAAGTAGAAGACCGGCACTTTCTGATTGGCAGACGGTTTGTTGGGGAATTGACTGTGTCTCGATGCAGAGCCTGAAAGCAGTCGTGGAGATTATATTTAATGCACAATTTCGTAGCGCTTCTCGCGCATTCGTCATGGTCTGCACTCCTTCTCATAACTATTGTCAAAGTATTGATAAAGAAATTAGCCTGATCTCAACAATTTTCAAAAAGATACATTTCCAACCTCTGTAGGGGCTTCGCATCAATATGGGTTCTTTGACTAATCTAGTTTTCTCCCATGTGAAAGATTGGAGGTAGCCTACGTATTTTGCCGTTTTACACTTTCCAAACAATTTTACCTACCGCTTTGCGCGCAGTTATTGTAGGTAGTTAAAGTCAATGCATTTATCACGGGAAAGTGTTCTAAAACGCGCTTGTTAGACCTCCACCCTCTTCGCGATTTCTGTACCGGTCTTTGCCACCCTTGGATATCTATTTATAATGTATAATGAAGCAAGGGGAAAATCAAGACAGTGGCCTCCACGCAAGTGTTTTTGCGGGGAAAATTCCCCGGGTAGGAGGCAGTAAATTATCCAGGGGTGAGTGCTTGAGCAGATTTATGACAACATACCTATTCCGCCTCTTAGAAACATATACCCTTCTATTTTACCTGACCAAAAATTAGAATTCATATGTGATGGACATTTTTCATACTTACTGTCAGCTCCACAAATTGGTTTTCCATCGAAGCCAGAAATTTCTAAAAGGGGAGGAAGAACTCCCTTCAAATCCCCCCCCCCCCAGGACAGCGTATAAAATCGCAGTAACTTATAAAATGGCACAATTTACGCAGACTTGGGGGTGAGGTCGCATGACGACGCCATCTGTGGTGCCCCAATCACTACTTCCTGGTGGCGCCACTGCATCGAACAAACAAGTAGTCCGGGTGCACCTCGGAGTCACTTGCTCGGTCCATCTGCAAACAACCAGGGGTGGCGACAGGGGGGCTTGCCCCCCCGTCTGGGAATTTTTACATTTTCGTCGGGGAGTCTTAGTCGATACGATAAAGTATGCACTCCCCAACGGTGACTAGTTGCCCCGACGGTTTACCTGTTTTTTGCTCTTAAGAGGACAATTTCTCTAATGAAACTTGAAAATTTTCGCCGCGCTACGCGCGCTGTTTAGTTACTCCTGTTTATTCAACATTTCCATTCCGACAAAGCTAGTAGCACAAGTGTTGTCCATCTTACCAAGTAACATGTAGGTGGAGTACACAGTTTGTGTAGAGGTTGTAAAGTTTATCCCATATCACAAAAGAAAAACCTATAGTTGTTATTCTCTTGTGTGTGTCATGCGGTATGGTCAGTTGGATAGCGGCTCACGGAGCAAAGTTTGGCTATCTCATCGGGTAGTCCAGGTTGTTTCGATACAATTTATGTTATCACCGATACG
>WURT03140578.1:0-11238 GCA_009936505.3 Holothuria glaberrima | reverse complement strand
CGCTTATATGCACAATACAGTACATTTTTCCTACGAATGGACTTTAATATACCGGAAGTAATCCAAGGTGATTTCTGCAAATTTTTCTTAGGCTTAATTTGTCTCATTGGGCAATTTCTATGGAATACATCACAAAGTTTATTGAGAAAAGTCGTATAAGCTGATTGCTCATTATTGTCGCCCAGAAAATCCTGCCAATCCGTAGAGTTTAACTCCAGTTTTATATTTAAAATGCTGGATGTACTGGTATCACGTTTAAAAGTGTATACATTTTTAACATTTCTCCTAGATGGTCTTAAATTTCACACATATAGCAACAATAGGGTAGTGGTCAGATATATCAGTTCTAATGATGGTAGATTTAGTTACAGAATTAGTGTTTGTAAAAATATTATCAGTAAGGGTGGCAGACACCTCTGTTACTCTGGTAGGCTGATCAATTACAGGATAAAATGAATATGATGATAGAGTGTTTTCGAACATGTTCGCACTTTGTCTAGAAAGTAGGTCTACATTAAAATCCCCAGCTACAAAGAAGATGTTGCGATCAACATCCAAGTTATTCAGAATGTCACTAAAATCATCAACAAATGCATTATCATTCTCTTTTGGTGGGCGGTATATAACTCCTACGACATTTTTTGTAAGACCAGGACAATTGATTTGTACGAACAGTGATTCTAATTGGTTGGACATATTGGGATTATCAATACTAGTGAAAGCCAATTCATTTTTAATATAAAGACCGACCCCTCCCCCACGCTTCTCAGATCGCCCTTTACAAACAAAGGTATAATTTGGGATGTTGCATAGGGTGGTATAATCATTTTCATATAACTATGTCTCAGTTATTGCAATAATAGAAAACGGGTAGTTATTAACACTTCTAACGAAACTTAAATCAGAATCAAAATTTTTCGGTAACTATCTGGCATTTATGTGTAAAATAGAAAAATCGACTTTGTCATTATAACTAGCAAAGACATTTAAGTTTTCAATTTCTGAATTAAAACACTGAACAGGGGTCTGCGCGAGACCCAAGTTCTCCTCGATAATCATCAGGATGAGTCAGACTTAAACAATCAATAGGTAAGAGTAGAAATGAATGAAAAAAAAATAATGAATGAAGAATTGAAGTACTGAGCTTCGAATGAGGAAGCTTGCCGCTGAGTACGTAATCCATGACTGAGTTTACGTACCGTAAAATCAGGATGATCCTTATCATCAGATTTTGCAATGCAAAATACATAATAAGTATAATCTGTACAGACTTTATCTCAGATTGAAGAATCACAGTAACACAGAACATAAAACAACGTGCAAGGTAAATCCAAAAAGAAAGAATTTCTCCTGAGTCAATAGACAAACAATGTGTTTTAAAGGCAGAATGACGCAAAAAGGAGGCTGTTTAACACTATAGTGTAGATCCAATGTAGTATCCAGTTTTACAAAATGGCGTTTCGGCTATAGGCCTATATGGATCTACAGACATTGGAGCTCGTCGTTTGTTCGGATTTGTTGCTTCTTCTCGTCCTTGGTGATGACATAAATCCTCCCATCTAGGGTCCAATGCCTTGTAACGTTGGGATGCCCCCTTACACTAGTGTACAATCGCTGTTTTGTTGCGGTCAGGTCTTCATTGGTGTAAATTCGGCTCCCTTGCAAAGATGATCTCGCCCTGAATATTTTGTCCCTCATGTTGTAGGGCGTAAACTTAACGATGGTAGGTTTAGGTTAAATTACCATTATCGGTATCTCGGTATGGTACTCTGTGGGATCGATCTATGTCTTCTTTCTTCATATCTACATTCAATTTCTCATGAACTAATTTAATGATAACCTCATCGGTTGACTCTGCTTTAGTTTCGGGAACGCCATAAATTCTCCGGCAGTTTCTTCTTGTATACTGTTCCTGGTCATCCACTTTACTCTCCAGTGAGGCAACTTTCTTAAGTAATATTTCAATTTCCTTTGCACCATTGTCTAGTTGTCAAGTATAAACTTGAAAAGGTTTTCATGGTTTATTAGTAGTTACCCTTCATAACTTAATGGTAATTGTTTTTTTTTTTTGCCTAAAAGAGAGAATTTGCCTATGAGTGGTTGCAAAATATAATTTGTTTTGAATGTACTAGTCGAGTGTCGTATCCTGTTAGTGCAACTTAAAAAAATTTGAACTACTACTGATGCAAAATGATATATTGATTGGTAGTAGATAACGTGTGTGATGGCATAAATGGTCCACAACGTAGTGTGTGCGTGTCTAGCTTACAGTTTGCAAGATGTTTGTCCTTACTCCATAATCTCATCCAGTAGGTGCAATGATAGGATAATCAAATTGTGACCGGGGGGGGGGGGGAGGTTCATGACACTATCTAAGCGGAGCATCAAGTGGCGTGCTTACAGATTTTTGGCACCCTTCTCTTTTCACGTGTGCATAAGTGTCATCCTTGGGGAGGGTGCTAAGGGAAGGGTACATATAAGCCCCGGGTAATGTGCAAATTGTGCTACCGTTGGCCAAGTTTGGAACTGATTACATCTTAACAACTTATCGATATCCTAACCTTTTTTTTTCTTTGCCTGTGCGTAAGTCTAGAGGTGTTGTATATGAGAAAGGGATGACATTTTATATTCCTTGAGAAAGTTTTTTCGTTGTGAGGTGGCATGGATTCAAAATGGTGCTATCTTTGGTAAAGCTTCGTAAAGCGTTGAATTAGGAATCCTCAGGTTTAAGCGACTTTTTCTATTTTGGTAGGGTGTAATTGAAGGGGATGTTGGCTTAAGGGAGGGACTACAAAATGGTATTATCTTTGGTAAAGCTGTGACCTGAAACATGATCTGAAATTTTGAATATTATCTGACTTTCAAATCGGCATTGGTATGACACCCCCTTCAAGGTGCGAATTTCTCCCTAGCGCTCTTAGTACGTCACTTGGGGAGCATCATCAGTTGCCTCGTAGCCGTAGCGTAGACCTTGCAAGAAAATGTTCGTTCGAACATTTCCCGGATGGAAGGGGTGTGGGAGATGATACATTTTAGACCTTAAAGTTGCATCCAAAATTTCTTTAGTCTTACATGTCATGCTTTACAGAAACAACTTTAGATTTCAAGGCGAAAAGTTAGGTATCATTTAAAGGAAAATTATAGTCACCCCAAATAAGTTAATGTACCCGGGCATCCTATTTCATGAATGGCTTTGGAATCATATTATAATATACTTTCACTGAGTTGTGAAATTCACGTACAGAGTTACTTCTGAGTTTACCTTGAATATCCAATATGTCCTAACATATCATGAAAGATACCTGAGTGGAGTGAAGTAAGATGATATTGTAAAATATAGCTGTTGTTTCAATATAAGTTTAAGATGACTGCTGATGCCCTTTAAATTAAGAGTTTCTTCACCAGGTCATTGAGTTAACTAACAATTAAAGGGAATCATCGGCTTTTTATCTTTAGACAGAATTTATGCTGCTGATGTATTCAAGTGGTATATCTTGTTGGGGGAAGATGTTTCATTCGTCAGAAAAAGGAACCCGTATAAGAAATCGTCCACGGCTAGGGTACTGGGACCCCCCTCCCCCGGGAAATTTTGAGGAAAGGGGAACCCTTTTGTGCGATTTCCCAGGTTTTTGAAATCATAATTTAGACACTCGGTGAAATTTAAAGCATTTCAGTTTTTTTTTTCTCAAGTAGGCCAACTTTCATTTACGATTTGGAAATCTCAGGGGGCGGTTGCCCCTGCCCCCGCCGGCTACGGCCCTGATGATACCTCTCGTTCTTACATGGTAGCTTACTGACCGCTCAATATCTATAGGGAACGTTGGACAGCCTAATCAAAGCTCTTTTCTAGTTGTACGTTGCATATCAAGGTATGATTAAGCTCACTGTGTCTGGCAAAAAATGGAATAAGAAACCGACCTTAATGGAAAATGTTGGTAGGAATTCTACTAAATTTTTTAATTACTGACCGGAAGCAAATTTTTTTTCGTTCTGCTTTATGTGACTTTTTTTCAAGAGCTTACGCATATACCGATATTCAGTACCACTCACTACATACAAGGCAATGTGTAATTTACAGCATAAACTCGTAGCACCTCTGCTGCTTCTGCCGATGGTGCTACTGATCCTTTTAATACTTCTCCTAACCCTACCAAACCATGCACTTCTTAAGAGGCTAAAGGAAAGGCTATGTACCACCGTTGAAGTACATCTTATGTGGGTAGCCCTTCCGCATACAACTGCACACCCGTGTAAATTTAACAAGATTTCCATACTGGATACTTTATAAGCCTTGTAAGATGAAATATTGTCACTATTCCAAACTTTTTTTTGCCTCCTTTTATGAAAACATATTGGTGTTCCAGATAGTTATTTACAAACGATAAGGAATGCACCACTCGAGAAAATGTGTATTTAGACAAATATTAATAATCTGCTTACCAGGCCTGCACTGAATGTCGAAATGAATGTAAGAGAATTCACCCCGAATTTAGAGAGTCCACTCCTGGTAACTTATGGAAAGGGAAAAGGACTGACTGACCGATAGTTATTTTGATGACGTTTTAACTCATACTAGGAATAGGAATGAAGGTTATCTGGAACGGTCATTTAGACCGGGGCGACTGACCTAATTTTGGGTCGTTGTTGCTGCCAACGCAGAAACACAAGCCATTCTAAAGAAAGTAAAACCTTGTTCCAAATAAGTATCAGGTTTAGGGGGTGCGTGGAAAGAGGGAATCAAGGTGGACCTCCATATGTACAGTTCTCGTCAAAGCCAAGAGGAATTTGATTAGTCATTTTGAGCTAGTTTAAGTTTGATGAGCCTCTCAGACCGGTACGTGGACGTCGAGTAGTTTGGGAGAACCACCTTTTGAAAATGATCCCCTTCCCTTTGAAATCGAAATACACTTGTGACTATGCAGGTCGTTCGCCATCGTGTATTTTTCCCTATTCCTAGCGACGTAAATAGTGTCTACATTATTTAACATGTGCCATGAATACTATTGATCAATTTTAATATTCTTTCGACGCACGTAATAAGGTTATCTTTTTGTACATGTGGTCTTTCGTGCACACATATTCAGGTTGCAGCCTACACAAGCATGCAGTAGGCCGTGCTCTAAAAGTTCCACACCCCAAACGAAAATTGATATCATAGAAAAACACTAAAAATACTGAAAGGGGATTAACTTTATTTTAATGTGAACCAGGGGTGTTTTGCAAAATATTTTTTTGCCATCGTGCTAGTTATTGCGACTGTATTTAAACTGATTGCTTTTTTTTTCAAATTTTTCGAAAACTACCTATCATATCATGAAGAAAATTAACTCCATAACTCTATTGAGCTATATTTTTCGAAAACGTTTAACTCTTCATAAACTAATATGTTGACATGTGAAGGGTTTTCAAATGGATTTTCAGACAAAAATTTTATGACACCCTTGACAAAATTGGGGGGAGGCCCCCTGGCCCCAATGGGCACGACGCCACTGATTTGAACGCCCTCAACGCTGGGAACTCACTTTTACGGGTTTCCCTCTTGAACTTGCCCATGGAAGTCTCTTGATCCCCGCCATAGGTACGCTTGTATGTTCTTAGGGCCACCCTTTCTAATGAACTGCCTCACTCAAAAGACTGGATCAGCCCGACTGATGACGGGAGTTGGTTGGCCACCTACATGGCACCCTGACCACATCTGTCTTTAGGCTAAAACACTTTAAAAGTGTTTCCCACAAGGTTGTTTACTTACAAATTTATTTTTGAGGGTAAATGCTTCATATTTCGCGCTTTATTTGAATTGTTCAAGTGAAATATTATCGGTGACGATGACTTTAGATTGTTGTTCACCGAAAGTTTCATCTCAGAAAGCAAAGACTCAGCAGGACCCCCTCGGCCAGCTTGCAATATCTGAGACCCAGGGTTTAAGTGGCAAATCCACAGAAACATTTTACAAGTTTGTACAATTTTAAAAAAATTACAGTGTACCTAAAGTCTAAAAGTTTCAATATATATATCTTACAAGCTTAAAAATGCATCAATAAGAATGCATCAGTGACCACTTTGCAGCTGAGTAACTGTACTTCACTTACAAGGTCAGTGGTTCTTGATAAGTTAAATAGCCAAAAAATAGTGTCTGGTCTTTGACTTAATCTGTCTTCAAATGTAACAACAGTAATTGGAACAATTTGCTCGTCGCAAGGTCAGGTGTGACAAAAAGGAAGAAATGTATTTACTTACTTTTACTCTTTAGGAGAAACACACAATTTGGCCTTTGTTAAAGCAATATGATGAAGAGTGTCACATAGGTAATCCTAACCGAAATATTAGGGCACAGTTCACAAGGGGTTTTTTTTATCTCTGTCAGGAAGTATATCACAGGGGGTTCTTTGCACTAAACCTTTTAATATACTTCCAAGCAATTGTCTGGAGTTGCAAATGCTGCACACAGTTACATCTAGTCAATTAAGCAATGAAAACATTCTTTTAATCACTTAATTTGACATTACTTTATTCATAGAATTGTGGAAGAGAGGGTTGGTTTGTCAGGTGGGTATGTTTTTCAGAAAAAGCAGCAAGTATAGTTCTAGATTTTGCAAAAAGGCTGACTTTGGTGCCTAATGTGCTATGCTTGTGAAAAAGTGTTGTTCTCTATAACTTTTTCGTTGGAATGGTAGAAATATTAAGCCCTTACATTTCCTTTGTCACAAAACGCCAGACACAATTTGGATGTACCTCCCGCTGCCTATTTAGTTTACCAGGTGTTCGAAGTCTCACCTCTGATGACTCAGAGAACCTTTGACCTTTTACAAACCCATACGGTTCCCTCACTCTTCAAGTAACACGTTTATATACCAAGTATGGAAAGTATCCATCATACATCATACACATTTTTGTTTATTCTGGAGTTGACATTCAACATGTGCAATTGTATAAACCTTTATATCATTTTATTATTTACCAGAGGGTTTCGTTAAATCTGAAGTGTGGCTCGACCAGCCTACTGTATAATACATTTGCTTGACTTCAGTATGTAAGTGCAAACAATCTTCAATTGTAATAAAAGTATGAAATACACAGGCCTTTGGAGTCACTGTTTGGTGTAAAAATAAGTAAATGCAATACAGCAGTCTAGTGTTATCAACTAAAAAAATACCTGAACGATCGTAACTGTCAACGTTTACTGCACTCCTAACAAATTCACTGAAGCAGGATCAGCTTGTGTTTGCCATTCTGTTTAACATATGTAGTCATTGGGCGTGTTTCAACAGAACTGAGTTTTCCGGGTCTTTCCGGATCGGACACGCCAAACCCAGAAAAGCAGCAATGTGGAAACACACGGGAACCGGATAAGTGAGAATCCGAATATCGACAGATTCCGCATCTCAGATCCACCTGAAGGGGTAGATCTGAGATGCGGAAACATAAAAATATCGGGTTTGTATTTTTGTAGAAACGTGCCGGGTACAAAATTACGAGTTAGGCGGAAGTAGTGTTCACATAATAGCGCGCCAAATCCGAGCCTGTTTTCGTACCATGTCAGTTAATGGACTGTGTGCAATTAGGCTTCGTTCAAAACATCAATTTTTCACCTTTTGTTTAATTGTCAAGTTACATAACAACTGACATCATAATGGCAGAGACGTCAGTTCATTGGCGACAAGATAGGACGGAACAAATGATCAGGGCATGGAGGGACATGGTTGTCCGCAAGATCTTGGATGAAAAGAAGAAGCGCAACAGTCTGGCATATGACAACATAACAACAGTGATACGAGACCAGTATGAGCACCTACGAGCGCCACCGTACACACATAGCAGTATCAAGAAGGCGGTTATAGTAAACAAGTTAAAAGCCCTTCGCAAGAAGTACTATGCCGCGGAGAAGAAGAATAGATCCGGAGCCGGACGAGACACCATCTTCAAAGAATGCCCACAATACGATGAGCTACATGCATTCCTGAGAGACAGACCTCTCACCCAGCCACCATCATTTATGGATGCTGCGGCTTGGAAGCTTCTTATGGCTTTGAACAGCCTCTTTCTTCTTGCTGAACCCGACGGTCCGTCTTCTATACCCTGCAGACTTGACTGCAGAAAAAATAAATAAAATGCTTTATAAAATTCTTTCATAAAGCATTGCGATCCTACCGCGCAAATTCAACAGAAACGTTTAGAAAAACCTGGAAATTTTCGTCGATTTCAAGAAAAAGAGATACTGGCATATTAAGAAACTTTATAGCTGTAAGAGAACAAAAAAGGACATAACTGGTAGTTCACCGCGCAGTCTTTTAGACAACGAGCAATTTTGCTAATCCCTTTGTTATCGACTCGACACAGCCTCAAGGTGTGTGCACCGTTTACCACACAAGGGTATACAAGTGGATCATGCCAGCGCTTGTGTTCATTAACACGCTGTGGAAGGTTCCTTGTCACAGTGTTTCGCTCTACGGGCGTGAACTGTTATCTCATGCTAAATAAACGCTCATGAGTTAAACATATCGAAGGCTGCAAAGAGATAGATAACTAAGTGCTCAGAAATATTCATGTTTTTACCCAAGCAAAATTTCTCCCCGATCAAATTGAGTTCTCATTTTCACCCGTAAACGACCTCTCGAACTATATAAAAGGTATCTAAGGCTGGCAGAGACCGGTATCAAGCCCCCTGAAAGCTCTGGATTAATTATACAAAATGAGGGCACTAAAATGATGCTTATATTACCTGACCTCCAAATGACACTATAGGGTATGACGCCAACAATTCTACAATTACGATGATCGTATTTCACTCATTTTGAACCAGAATTCAGACGAATGGCTTCAAGGAATGGAGAATTAAAGAAAGGGAGAGTATGGGTACATGGTATATCACATGGTATATATATATACCCGAGCTGATGTAAGGCCTCTACAGTAGTTAGAGAATGTGTTTTCTGAAAAATGTTGAGATCAGAACAATTCCCTTTATCATACCCTGATAATGGTTATGGGATGGAATGCAGACCATGACGAGTGAGCGCGAAGCGCTGCAAAATTTCGCATTTAATATAATTTCCGTGACTGTATTCAGGCTCTGAATCGAGACACGGTCGATCCCCCCCCCCCCCAAACAAATCTTCCAGTCAGAAAGCGAGCCTTCTACTTTGGGACTAAAAGCTTTAAGCGTTTTCTGCTTTGTTTCTCCGGAAAGTTGTGACCGGACGTTATTGATAATAAGCCCAACACTGAAGTTAGGCAAAAAGCGCGCGGAGGGCGCGTAAAATATGGTACTTGGCGAAAGATGTGCGAACATTCTGATTGTTTGGGAACCATTTGTGATAGGAAATAATTAATATGGACTCCATCCCCCAGTCGAAAACACACCTTATCCTACTCTTACAGAATTCTATAGCTTAAACGCCTTGCCATTTACAAAAAGTAAATAAATTAAAAAAAATCAGAAATCCATAGGAAGGCACGCCCCCTTCCCCCGTGAAGGCGCCACTGAACTGGTAAACCTACTGACACTCCATCAAAGATGTCAGATGTGTAAAATACATACTGTATTCCAAATTATCTATAGACCTTATGCATTGACATCACCGTCTTCAATTTAGAGAACAGGCCATAAAATTTTCAAGATGAGGTACAAGAATTTTGTACAAA
The DNA here is from genome assembly GCA_009936505.3 of Holothuria glaberrima. NCBI lineage: Eukaryota > Metazoa > Echinodermata > Holothuroidea > Aspidochirotida > Holothuriidae > Holothuria > Holothuria glaberrima. The sequence goes on along the minus strand of WURT03140578.1, from coordinate 1,596 downwards.
TACTGTGCTCCCACGTACTGCGTGGTCTTTGCACCCACAGAAATTAGCTGTCTGTATTTATAGGTTTGAACTGTACCTTAAGTATAGACTAGATTAAGCAGAATATATATATATATATATATATATACATGTTAGAGGTTGGAAAATTAATTCTACTTATCCAACTTCCTTTTTCATAGCTTATTCCATTGCAGAAAAATAGAATGTTGAAAGATGTTCACTTAATTTGAAATAGTCAATTGCGCAATAATCTGTGATGTCCTTCAAGTACAACCCACTTTACATGTTTTTGTTTCCTTTCGAAATTAAAAATGTTTATATAAACTTGAAAACTTTACCTGCAGAACATATTGTATGGAGAGGGCTTGTATAGTCAAGTCACTCCAAAACAGTAAGACAGTGATCATGTTTCTGGACAAGGTGCAATGGGTTTCGAAAAAAACAAAGAAAAACACAGAAAGTAATTTGAGTAGTACAAGAATAACTTCACAAATTATTGCGCAATCTACAATTTTAAATTGAGTGAATAAGCTTCAACATTTGATACCTCAGCTAAGGAATGTCCTGTGGAGATGGGTGTTGGACCATTTGAATTCACTTTTCAAGCTTTGTGATATATATTTTGAAAATTTTGACTTAAGGTACACGTTAAGCTGCACTTATACCTCTGCTGAGAGCCTGTTTGTTCCCATTGACCAGGGCTGCCTTTGACATCATGTGCAAAAGGTCTAACACAGGAAAAACAAATTTGGAAGGATTTACGGATGTTGCTTTGAGGACTCAGTCTACCGTGTCGTTTGAAAGAAATACATTTTTCAGATCACTCGCAAATAATTTAATTCAATTTTAAGTTACCTAAACATAACTAGAGAAAACTGAGATGCAAACTTATACATGAGAACTTTCCCTGCCATTTTTTGATCAGTCACGGTGGTGTGTATTTGTGTGCATGTGTGTGTCCGCTTTTGTTGGTGCGTGGTCTTGTGACGCTTAACCTGTTAACACGATGTATCAAGTTAGGGATGATGCGCATTATCACGTCAAGAATAAAGATTTGTTATAGGTACTTGCCCTTCTTTTTATTGGTTGCAGAAACCAGGTGCAAAAAATTGAAAACATTGTTAACACGGTGTCTCAAGATATGGACTATATGTAGAGTCGCCTTTGTTAGTAAGTGAATGTGTTTTTGTCAAAATTTATCTGCAATCACCGAAAGTAAAACTGAAATTCTGTATACTGCTTTTGAAGACATGTTAATATATAACAAGGTACGTGATCTCAAAACTGAAGACCTTCAGAACACATTGTATCAAGAGAGTCTCCATCGGTGGGGGGGGGGGGGCGTAATGCAAAATATCCACCCACTTTTTGCTGCCAGGCTAATACTTTTTATAAGTCATAATGATGGGCGTAGGAACCCAATCTGATGGGGGGGGGGGGCTGTACCGACTTGCCCGAAAAATATTACTAAAAATGTTTCTCGCTCTCTTCGCGTTCAGAATAATAATAATAATAATAATAATAATAATAATAATAATAATAATAATAATAATAATAATAATAATAACCGTGGATACCACCTTAGGGCGACAGTTA